>JABWDL010000370.1:2500-17971 GCA_015343265.1 Pao palembangensis | reverse complement strand
CACACACACACACACACACACACACTCACACACACACTCTCTCTCACACACACTCTCACACACACACACACACACACTCACACACACACACAGACTTACACTCTCACACACACACACTCACACACACACACACACACACACACTCACACACACACTCTCTCTCACACACACTCTCACACACACACACACACACACACACACACACACACACACAGTCTTTAATAATAGATAACGATGCTCTGACAGAATTGGATCCTACATGCACCCACAGGTGTGACACTCTGACTCCATTACCTTCTACTCATCCTCTGGCCGCTGTTATTACACAGTAATAGCAGAAGTTAGAGCACTCCTTCATTACCTTCTACTCATCCTCTGGCCGCTGTTATTACACAGTAATAGCAGAAGTGAGAGCTCGCAGCAGTGGGCTGCTGAGTGGGAAAGTTGCTGCTACAATCATCCCTTTAAATCTGATCCTGCTGGACTGAGCCGGTTAGTGAAAAGCCTGCAACCAGCTCAGACAGATGATCACTAACGCACTTCTGTTTCCATGACGACTCTTCACGCCGTCCACCGACAGCCGACGTGTGGACGCCTCCGATGATCAGGCGCTCCAGGACAGAAGGTCACACGTGACCATGAAGGGATCATCAGAGCTGAGGCTCCGCCCACCGGTACCCACAATTTAAAGTGGTGTAATCCGCCAGGGTGGTGTTTAGGTGCAGCAGGTCTGCCTGGACCAGGGTTGTATCCATGGCAACGGTGCTGCTCCTGAACGGCGGGGACCCCTGGTGGAAGTGTCCCAGTGGAGACTCTGACGTCACCGTGTTCATTCTGCTTCCTGTCAACAGCCAAATCATCTTGTTGGAGCAGATTAAACATGAAGTTAAATTAATCCCAGCGTCTGTGGGCGAGCGGAGCAGGAGCCTCTGGAGGATTCATTCTCCAGATTATCTCTGCAGAGACGGGCTTTCTAACCTGGGTCAGACATCTTGGACACCTTCCCCAAACATCTGATTCACATCTGGACCTCAGTACCGAGGGCGGATTCATCCATGACAACCGATCAAGCACGACTGGTTCAGCCACCGCAAACGACAGCCAGAGGGCGGGTTAGCACCAGAACCAGGGTAAGATTAACCCAGGACCAGGTGGGTTTAACCCAGAACCAGGGTGGGATTAACACCAGAACCAGGGTGGGATTAACCCAGGACCAGGGCGGGATTAACTCCAGAACCAGGGTGGGATTAACTCCAGAACCAGGTGGGTTTAACCCAGAACCAGGGTGGGATTAACTCCAGAACCAGGGCGGGATTAACTCCAGAACCAGGTGGGTTTAACCCAGAACCAGGGTGGGATTAACACCAGAGCCAGGGTGGGATTAACCCAGGACCAGGTGGGTTTAACCCAGAACCAGGGTGAGATTAGCACCAGAACCAGGGTGGGATTAACCCAGGACCAGGTGGGTTTAACCCAGAACCAGGGTGGGATTAGCACCAGAACCAGGGTGGGATTAACCCAGGACCAGGTGGGTTTAACCCAGAACCAGGGTGAGATTAGCACCAGAACCAGGGTGGGATTAACCCAGGACCAGGTGGGTTTAACCCAGAACCAGGGTGAGATTAGCACCAGAACCAGGGTGGGATTAACTCCAGAACCAAGTGGGTTTAACAGCAGAACCAGCAGAACACACACAGGCACACACACACACACACACACACACACACACACACCTGCTCCTTGACGGAGGCCAGGATGGCGGAGGTGGTTTCTGACTCGTCTCCATTGGAGGCATTGAGGACCGGGCTCAACATGGCGGCGGCGCTGGCAGTGTCAGACGCCACCTCGGGCACGGGCATACCTCCTGAAAGAGCAGAAGAAGAAGTACCGTGACTGGTTGAAGGTTCTTCACACACGCACACACACACACACACACACACACACACACACACACACACACACACAGTAGAGGAAGGACATGACTGGAGAGATGAGGGGGAAGTGGAGAAGTGGAAGGCACTGAGACGGAGGGGTGGTGGTGGGGTGGGGGCTTTGCTGAGGGGAACAGGAGCGCTGCTCCTGCGCTGCTAGGCAACAGAGGTCGCTGCAGCCGCGGATGCGGCTGAGCGGCCTCCGTCTGGCTCTCCACCCTCGTCTCTCTCACCTGCCTCCATTTTTCATGAGCTGCACCTTTCTGCCCAGACTTCATCACTTTTCCACCCTCCCTCCTCCCTCTCTCTCCCCCCACTTCTCTTCTTCTGGCCTGTTTGTCCACATCTTCTCATCCCGCTTCTGCTCCGTCAGACAGCCAGAGGCGGAGCACGTGCTAGCTGGCTGGAACCTGTGCGGGGGAAGCACACCTGAGCCCAGTGGCCCCGCCCACCCTGTTGTCTTTGGCGCCTCCTGCTCTCCCAGTGCGGCTTGAGATGACGGCATGTGGCAACAAACCGGCAACAGGAGCGCTAATGTGCTTTCATCTTGGCTAACGGCGCTCGTCTCCGGCTGGATCCGGTGGCACACGCCAGCACACGCACACGCAGCCAAATATAGGTCAGCTCAGCAGAGCGCACCCACGACCTCATCGCCTCTCTGACCAGTCAGAAAGCAGCTTTTCCCAACAACAGCCATCAGAAGTGGGTTAGCGAGGCGCCGCGCGCAGCTAGAGACAAGACTGAATATGGATTAGGCCCAAAGCTTTATTTCACACAAGTATAATCTTGGATTTTTAGCTCTGTATTCCAGACAGTAATGCAGGGGTATTTGGTCCTGCGCTTCAAAGCAGTAATCTCTGACACCGCAGCAACGGCGGCGTGTGCTGACGGACGCGGCTCAACGCTGAGCTTAACGCTTTCAGCCTCTAAGCCAGTGTTTCTCACGGACCACCTGACTCTAACTAGCCCCCAAAACAAGGTGCTAAGTAACCACCAGGTGCAGGTGTGACAGATGCATCAGGAAATATACAGTAAAGTCAACTCTTTAAGTCTCGGGAGTTCAAGAAAGTCTGACTTTACACCGAATTTTAAACATGGAAATTTTACATTTTAAAATGTGATTTGTTTGGTGTCACCTCGCGGACCACTAGGGGTCGCCCGCGGACCACCGGTGGTCCGGGGGCCACTGTTTGAGAAACACTGGTCAGGTCCTGACATCGGTCAGGTCCGAGTCGCAGCGAGTCCCGTCAGACACGTTCACGTGCACGGCTGGACACGCGAGCGCTGGTGCACGGACGGTGTTTGTTACCGACTGTACGTCACAGTCAGACAGCAGCAGATGGTCGCGCACGTGTCAGAGCCAGAATCACCCATCACCCATCTGACGTGGTGGAAAGGCCAGATGTCAGTGGGCACACACACACACACACACACACACACACACACACACACAGCTGTGATAAAGCGTCTCTCACACTGTCACTGATGTTCCATATTTGACCTGATTTGAACCAGAAAGGCTGCAATAACATCAAAGAGACCTTTGAAGTTGTGAGGACCAGAAATGTCCTCACTTTGCAGGTAGAGTGTGTGTTTTAGTAGTCAGTAAGTCAGCAAGTACAAGAACACACACACACACACACACACACACACACACACACACACGCACGGCGTCTGTTGCTGCCTGTATGCTAAGCTAATTGTGCTAACTGGCTGTTGGGGCGTGTCAGAGGCTGACGGCGTAACCAAAGCTGCTCAGGTGTAAAGGTCAGAGGTCAGATCTTTCAGCAGCAGCTTGTTGGACACTGAAAACCCTGCACAGGCTGATTTTACTGGCTGCTGGGTCGTTCTGTGACCCCTGATGACCTCTGGGTGGAACGGCGCTCTGGTTTTACACCTGATGTTGGAGCCAGAGCGGCGATATTCTCAGCAGACTTATCGTCCCAGCTCACAGAATGTCTCACGCTCAGGAGCGGCTGGTCTGCAGGCCCCTGGTCCCGCAGCAGCCGGGACCTTCAGCCAGCATCTGTCAGGGTCCCGCTGGAAGCCTCAAAACAGGCGGGAAGCTCCAACCACTGGTGGAGAACACTGGAAGGAAACACCGTGACTGACTGCTGTCATGTGATCGTCCCGATCAGAGCGGACGCTCCACAGGAGGTCAGCTGCTGCTGGAGCTCAAGGACAAATGAAGGTCAAGGCAGGATCCTCTAGATCAGTCAGGAAGGAACCAGTCCCCGCTTTCACCCACTGAACGACACGTGGACGTTCAACTGTAAAGGAGCACTGGCTCCTCCTCAAGCGCAGAAAAACACTTTCACACTGTTGTCATGGCGACAAAGTTTTCCATCATCACTCTGATGCAGAGCGACATATTCCAGGTCCTTCGAGCGACGCGTTCAGCACAACGGAAGAGTTTTTGGTTGGAATTTCTGAAGCCCATCCGCAACCAGACAGCAGAGTTTGGAGCACACTGGACCACATGGACATGGACCACCGCTGGACGCGTGTGGAACGGCTGTGCTTCTGAAAGTCCTTCAGCAGGACAGGCAGCGGCTGCAGGACGCCGCTGGACCTGAGCCGGAAAGGCTCTCATAGCTACAGAAGGAGGTGAAGGAGGAGGGTAGTCTGCCCTCAGCCGGACCAGGCGGCTCCTGACGCCCAGCTAGCCTCCGTTTCTAAGCATCCAGAATATTCCAGAATCTTCCTTCTTCTGCTTTCTCCTCTGCTACCTCTGAAGGAGTCAGCCGATGAACGGAGGCAGTAGTTGTTCTCTCTTTTTTAACGTCTTCTGCTGGTTTCTTCTCTTCCTGTCCCATATCTGCTGCTCACCTTCACGGGGTGTATTATTCAGTGCTACCAAACAGCTGCTCGTTACCCGTTAACAGCGCTGGAGGGGCCACAGCGCCACCTGCTGGAGTGGAGTCTGTGCGTAGAAACACTGACGACTTGGTGAGTTGATACACAGAGTCGCTCTTTTGAGTTAAACATCATATCCAGTATGAAATGAACGTTCCTCTGCGACATTTTTATCACTCCAGTCCATGAGGCTACGTGTTGCTACATCATCTACTGTTTTCTATGGTGGTGGGCCCCGCTCAGCCTTCTTCTTCTTTTGTTGAATATGAATTTGGTCAAGAATACAGGAGGTACATTCACTGGGCTTCTCTTCTTGGTTTTCCGACCTTTAAAAATGCAGAAGGGACTCGCAGTAGAAAATATATGCGTGAAAAGCCAAAGCTCCGCCTCTTTCAGCGCACGCTCCCACTGGGTTCCAGTTAAAAGAAGAGGAAAACAAAGTCACAGAAGCTTCGGCACGAAGTAGCTCTTGTTTAATGTCTCCAAACAACAAACCAGAGCGGCTAAAAATACGAGCAGCATCATGAATTATGCACATGGTCCATACATCCTCTGCCTGAGCAAGCCTGACGGAGTTACAGAGGTCACAGCAGCAGCGACACACTGAGGCAGATGAACCCTGCACCACTTCCCTCCGTCAGCCGCCGGAGGAATTCATCCTGCTGGATGCTGAAGAAACAGCATCACGGAAAAACCACTCAGAAGAGCATCTTCATCCACGACGAACAACATACCTGGATCAGCTGAAACAGGAAGTCCAGCTTCCCGTCTCATTTCCCCACACGTCCCCTTCTGCTCGCAGAGAAAGTGATGACTCTAAAGGTCGGTGCCGCACGTCTTTGTGACAGTAACCACGTGCTCGGTGTCCACTCTGAACGCACACGGGTGGCTGGGCTTGTTGGCCATCAGCATCTCCACTCTGGAGCTCCACGCAGAATACAGCAGCCAACCTCTGAAGGGCTTTTCTCAGAAGAAATGGCATCAGTGAAGACGCCACTGGCGGAGGTCAGCATCAAAGAGGTGAAAGAGGCGTGGCCTCTGGCATCTGAGACACGTGGGGCCTGGACAGCATGGAGCGCGTTAGCGTTAGCATGCTGGCAGGATAGATGTGAGGGAGCAAGAGACCATGAAAACTCCCTTCTTCTGTGTTAAGTGTCTTAGTTTGGTCCGGGGTCAGGGGTCAGGGGTCAGGCTTAGGTATTACGGGCTGAGGGTGACAAAGATGAAATGAAGAAGCATTGCCAGGAGAGCTGAGTGAGGAGCTGCCCTTCTCCTCAGAGGTCAAAGCTTCATGCAAACGTTACGTAAGTGGCATCCTTTTGAAGCTACGCGCAGACTTGGACTCCTCTTTTCCGGCCTCCTTTCATCGGAATCCGTCACAGAGCAGCACGCTCCCAGCAGCTGGCAGAACGTTTTCACTGACCTTCTCCTGGGGAGGAGATGACGCCACATAGGAGCATCCTCCACAAAAGTGCATCTCCTTCCTCTCAAGTGAAGAAGAAAGGACTCCATCTCTGCCCCGCAGTCCGTGCGCTTCCTGCATCCTTTTCCTTTCCCTCCTGCAGCTCTAAAAATAGTGCCGAGTGCTGCTGTCTCTCATATTTCATGTGTCACTGGCTCCCACAGTCCCTACAGAATGGTGCCTGCGGATGGACCAGAAGGCTCCTCTGCGGCTCCTCGGCTGCCCTGAGCATGATGGGAAAGCGAGGTGGAGGTGCTTCCAAAACTGACCAATCAGGGGCGGCGCTGTAGTTCACAATCAAGACCTGCAAGCAGTGAAATAAAGGTCACACCAGCGGAGCAAAGGATGGATCAGGATGGTCGGGGCTTCTCCTGACTGGCCGGTTCTGTCCTTCACTGGACTCTGACCTCAGGGTCCAAATGGTTCTGGTAGCAGTTCTGAGACACATGATGGTTTCAGTAACAGCTAATAATAGCAAAGCAGCAGTGACGGGACTGAACTCAAACCAAATCCATCCGCCCAAGTGCAGGTCTGTGGGAGGAGCCAGAGGACGGGGGAGGGGACCCAGAAAAGCCTCTGGCCTCAGGGGATTCAAACCCACGACCTTCCCGCTGTGAGGCGACAGTGCTAACCTGCGCGCCGCTGCGCTGCCCTCTGATCAGTTCTCCGATGAATGAAGCTGGAACAGAAAGCAGCTGAGGACGCTGTTGTTCCGGGCCAGAAGATCAACGTGAGTCATCCAGTTAGCTCGCTGGCTACGGTAAAGCTGCTGGTATTTAGCTCCAGGCGCTGGCTGAAGACCTTCCCAGACCTAACTGGGAGGCTTGAGCTCCTGGAGAGCAGGATGCTCCTCAGACAAACCCCAAGGAGCTTCTCTGAGCCTCTCCTCTCGCAGGATCATTGTCATGCTTCAGGATCCATCTCCTGGCTTCAGGCTTCAGCTTATCGGTCCCGAGGATGGAAAGCCCCGATCTCAGCATTCCCGCCGCGCTTGGCTGCTGGGAGAAGGTTCTGTGGTGGCAGACAGTGGTGGTCCACAAAGCATCAGGTTTCTCCAAGTGCTGTTTCTTTGTTCCTTTTATCTGACAGAGGTTTCTTCCCAGCGAGCCTCCCTGTCAGCCATGTGGGTCCAGATGAGAAACAGAGGTCAGCAGATGTCTGTGTCCTCTTTGTCTCAGCTTTTACCTCACTGGTCACGTTTCTTCTGGCTCTTGCTGATATCTTAGGAGGTCGTCCAGCTCCAGTCCCTGTCCTGCTCTCCACTGAGACGATCGTCTTAACGGTGGAAGAATGGAGCTCACATGTTTCAGAGAGGACGTTACTGCGTCCCCCAGACAGCACACTGTCCTCCTCCTGTAGGTCTGAGACCTCTCCTCCTCTCGCTGTGACTGTCCTCTAGGTCCACTAAGGTCACCTGGTTTCAGTCACAGTTATGCCGCCTTTCCACTGACGTATCGGCTCTACCTTACCGTACTCTACCCTACCATACCGTACCCTACACTACCCTACTCTACCCTACCGTACCATATTCTACCTTACCCTACACTACCCTACTCTACCTTATCGTACTCTACCCTACCCTACTGTACTCTACCCTACCGTACTCTACCCTACCCTACTGTACTCTAATGTACCCTACTCCACCTTACCATAATCTACTCTACCGTAATCTACCCTACCCTACCATACTCTACCCTACTGTACTCTACTCTATTCTACCCTACCGTACCATATTCTACCTTACCCTACACTACCCTACTCTACCTTACCGTACTCTACCCTACCCTACCCTACTCTACCCTACCCTATCGTACTCTACTCTACTTTAATCTACCCTACTCTACCCTACTATGCCCTTCCATAACATATTCTACTGTATTCTACTCTAACCTACTGTACTCTACCTTACCATACTCTACCGTACTCTACTCTATTCTACGCCACCCTACCCTACCCTACCGTACTCTACTCTACTCAACTCCACTCCACTCTACTCTACTCCACTCTACTCTACCGTACTCTACTCTACCGTACTCTACTCTACTCTACCGTACTCTACTCTACTCTACTCTACCGTACTCTACTCTACCGTACTCTACTCTACTCCACTCCACTCTACTCTGCTCTACTCTACTCTACTCTACTCTACCGTACTCTACTCTACTCTACTCCACTCTACTCTACTCCACTCTACTCTACTCTACTCTACTCTACCGTACTCTACTCTACTCTATTCTACGCCACCCTACCCTACCCTACCGTACTCTACTCTACTCAACTCCACTCCACTCTACTCTACTCTACCGTACTCTACTCTACCCTACCGTACTCTACTCTACTCAACTCCACTCCACTCTACTCTACCCTACCGTACTCTACTCTACTCAACTCCACTCTACTCTACCGTACTCTACTCTACTCTACCGTACTCTACTCTACTCTACTCTACTCCACTCCACTCCGCTCCGCTCCGCTCTGCTCTAGTCTACTCTACTCTACTCTACTCCGCTCTGCTCTACTCTACTCTACTCTACCGTACTCTACTCTACTCTACTCTACTCTACTCTACTCTACTCTACTCTACTCTACTCCACTCTACTCTACTCTGCTCTGCTCCACTCTACTCTGCTCTACTTGCTTTGGGAGTTGGTACTACTTTGGGGGAGTGTTTCAATGTCACCCCCTGGAGGCCAAGTGAAACTGTCATTTTCAGCACCACTAAATGCAAACAGGAAACAACAGCGCGCAGACGGTCAGTGACCGGCTGGCATTTTTGGCTCTTTTTCATAATTTGCTCCAGAAGAGATGAGAGGCAGTCAGAAGTAAACATGTGAAAAGAAGAAGAGTTTGAGAAGTCATATCTCAGAACGCTGACGGCAGCGGCTCAGACGCAGGAGACAAAGCTAACAAAGCTAATCAAATAGATGCAGGTCTCTGAACTACTGCAGCAGGTTCATACTATAGCCTCGGTGCTGTCACTGACCCAGAGTAGCTTTTAATAGCTGCTGTGT
This sequence comes from Pao palembangensis, assembly GCA_015343265.1. Lineage (NCBI taxonomy): Eukaryota > Metazoa > Chordata > Actinopteri > Tetraodontiformes > Tetraodontidae > Pao > Pao palembangensis. Next base: position 8,711 of record JABWDL010000370.1, on the reverse strand, counting down.
TTGTATCCAGTATTTGGTTCATTCATGCTTCTTTAAAACAGAAAACCATCCCGAACTGTGATGCGTCAACGTCAGCTTTTAGGATCAGGAAGAACCAGCTAGTTTTTTTTATTTTTTGGGAGTAGCACCAAGTATCAGGGACCAGGAACGCGAGTGGAAAGGCAGCAAACACCTTTCACTTCATCGGCGTATTTGGTGAATTTAGGCAACAATTTTCCCACCTGGCTCTACTTGACTGCTTGTTTAATGCAGGGCCGTTGCTTCTGTAGTCTTGACAACGCGATGCTAGCACCGGTACACTGAGCTGACGAAGCACTGAGCAGCGCCGCCTGCTGGTTAAAATCCCCCACAGGAGATTCAGGCGGCAGCTGACGGTGTGTCAGACAGCTGGTTCAAAAACAGGAAACTCTGATTTCATCAGTTTGTCAGTGTAAAAGTTGTGTTTTTACTGCAGCAGGAGCCGCTGCTTAAAACAGATGACCTCTGGTGCCATAGTTGATATTTTAGGGAGCAAGAAGCACATCCTCATTCAGTGGAAGTGGATTTTCTGCTAGCATGTGTGTGTCGGGGCGACCGTGATGGTTTTTAGCTAACAGAGCACAAACAGCCGGACGTGACCTTCATCAGTGATGACTGGAAACAGCAGCTTTGTTATTTAAATCACAGTTTTGTGTGTAAAGACCTCTCCAGTTATGGAATGTGACTAATTTCCTGCAGGACTTTGTTCCAGTTAATAAAGACTGTTAGCGTTCCACTAATGAGACAACAAAACGACATCTGACATCAGCTCCAGCTTCTGCATCAGACCGGCGTCCCTCCCCGGCTGCTCCGCACCCCTGCCCCACCTCTTTGTCCTGCACCAGTCTGACCAGTGCACAAACTGCTGATCAGACGTTCACCGTGAAGAGGAGGATTAGCTCCTGTCTGAGCGCCTGCTGCCTGTGGCCACAGAGGAGGACGACGCGCTAACACCAGACTAAGCTGGGTGATGCCATTTACTGCACACACACGCGCACGCACGCACACACACGCACACACGCGCACGCGCGCGCGCGCGCGCGCACACACACGCTCACACACACACACACACACACACTGGCCTGTGAGCCTGGGTTTTTAGTACTGGAATCTGTTTTAAAATGGTTTCCTGTCAGTCAGCTAACGTTGATCAACGTGCACCCGACGTGCACAAACTGAGGAGAGGAGCTTAAAAAATGACACCAAACTGCTGAAGGTGAAATAAAGGTGATTGTGTTGACAGCCGAGTGTCTCACCTGAACAGACACGTGCACGCTGACGTGCGTGTGAGACAACGTGAACACGTTTCCTAAACTCTCACTGAAGTTGTTTCATTCTCTTCGGCTCCCTGCACCGCTCTCGTTTGTGGTGGGTTCCATCGGCGACTCCTCGCTTGCACGACTGCTCACACTCAGCGAGAGACAGTCACAGCATGACTGACCGGCTGACTGGCTGACTGACTCACAGCCTAAGATGTTGGACTATAAGAAGGACAAAGTTGTGTCACAGGAAGGGTGAGCCAGGAGGCTCTTTGGACCTTCTGACCTTCCACCTGCAGCTCATCCTCTGACGATGCTACACTCGCCCCAAACCGCCTTTCCCAAGCTGCCCCTCCTTGTAGCAACTGCCCTCCGTGTAAAAGCGTCCAGCACATCTCAGCGCAGCCGCTTCCTGTCTGCCTCGCATGCTTGCAGCTAATTGGGTGTCGCCCCTTTGCTGACCTCCCCTCACACAGAGAGAGACTGTCGCCTCGTTATCCCCGACAAGGCTCGGCCTTGTTAGAGGCCAGAGAGCCGCGACGCACCTGGCTGACATCACACCTGGCTCTGCTGGCTGTTACCACAGCAACCACCGCTCGGCAACTGCAGCTTGGCAACGCCTGGGTCCGCAGGGGGCCGAGCGGCGCAGGAAGGCGTGGATTAGGAGGAGTGTTAGTGTCTGAGGGACACGCGGGGTCTCAGAGACCCTGCGAGGAGGCTGGGGTTGCGTTTGAGTGGCCGCACCGCCGGCGGACGCCTCGGACAGGTAACCGTGTGACCCGGGTCAGACCCGAAGGCCAAAAGAGCGCAAAAGTAGAAGGACCCAGCCGCTGAAAAGAGGCTAGCGTGGACAGAAAGGCTTCAGTTCAGCCCAGCCTCTCGCCTCACACACGTCAGCCTACGAGGGTTTTAGCTTTAAGGACAAGCAGCCGTAACGCTGAAGTCAACCGTGCAGACGCTGCTGCAACACTGATTCCTGCTCAGTAGTTGGTTTTCTGAGCTGGATGGTGAATCTCTGACACACACGCTGCAGCCACACAGGCTGAGGCTAAGCTAGCGCTCCTGTCTACAGCAGTTAGCTTCAGTTTGGAAGCTCCTCCACGTTAGGAATAATTTACCGGTATTTACACTGAATTGCCAGCAGGATTTGTGTCATATCCACTTGAATATTCAGCCATTAAAGAGCTGAATGCTGCACAGAGTGCTGAGAGGCATGCTCCCTAATTATATTTCACATTTGTGAGCTCAGTGCAATTACGCTCCAGCAACCCAGAAGCTGCTGAGACTTGTTGTCCAGCTCCGGCCGCTGATTTAGCCTCTTATTTCCTCACACTGCTCCTCACAGATTCCTCTTGGCTTCGCTCGGATGTTGTTGTGTTCATTCAAGCCTTGATTCAGTTCAGTTCAGGTTTACTGCTACAGCGCCTTTTACAAAAGAAACTGTCTCCAGGTGCTTTACAGAGGCAGAAACCCGGAGCCGGAACCCCCAGGTGAGCAACAACTCCCTTTTAACAGGAAGAAACCTTGAGCAGGACCAGGCTACAAGGAGGAACCATCCTGCTGAAAGTGGGCTGGTTAAAGGAGGAGAGGAAGAGGGAGACAGACAGAGAGGATAAAAGCGAGCGAAGAAGATTGAACGGAAAAGGTTACAGCAAGTCGGCTCCAGGGTTCCCTAACGGGGGAATCTGGGTCTGGTGATCAGATGTCACTGGGAACGACCTCGGCCTCCAGCCGCTTGTACTGGGCGTGTCAGAGAACGCATCCGGCAGCCGTTCACGCCTCAGGTCCGTCTCTGAGGAAGACTGAGAGTTTTGTGCGTCCCACATGGATCATCTTCTTAGCATGAAAACTTAATGGAGCCTGATGAGGCTGCACAGCCGAGGCGAGTCTGTGGAGAGGATGATAGCGCGCTCTTAGCGCTCCCCTCAACCGCCGAACACTCAACCACTTCCAGGCTGCTCACAGCTAAAGGGTCACTCTCGCATCCACCGCCAGTCTGTGGCAATTAGGGCGAGAAACGGAGGAGAGCACTCCAACCCCCCAGCAGCCGGGATGCCCGCTGGCCTCTTCTCGTGCTGCTACACGCTGGCTAGCTCACGTCTGACACCCGTGCTGGCTGTTTTGGCGTGAAGCTTGTGTCTTTGACCCAAACGCTCCGCGTGGCCCCGTCAGACTGGGCTTGTGCTCAAGGAGCACCTTAAAACCATCTGCTCCAGGCCCAGGCTTCACACCAGCAACGCCACAGAGGAGCAGGCCAGCGCCGGGGTGGACTACTGAAGACCTGGTCCACACAGCTCCGCTCCAGAACCAGCTGGAGGCTGAGGGACCTGAGTTTGCACATGGAGGGCGGAGGTGCTTGTTTGGCTGGAGCTGCGCACGTACGTCCCTTCACACGCGTGCTGCAGCTCTCCTACATGCATGTGTGAGCGTGGCGTTCCCTCCTGAGCAGCAAACACGCCACGCTTCATCTGCATGAACACTGGAGACACCTGGAGCGGTTTCCATGGCAGCGGAAAACAGATTATTCACATTTGAGACCCGCGAGGCCTGAAAACCCAAAATCAGAGGAGACGTCTGCAGCAGACGCAGGAAGGCAGCTGAGAGTGTTGGCCCACTGCTGAAGGACCAACACGGAGCCACTGAGCAGCCTGGCAGGCCGGAGCGGAGGAGCGGAGCGGAGGAGCGGAGGAGCGGAGGAGCGGAGCGGAGCCCTCCGTCCACATGCCTGATGGCGGCTGGCGGAGGGAGCGAAGCCGCAGCATCAGGCTGAGCGGCAGCGCGGACACCGTCGGAAACCCGCTCTGGTTTCAGCCAGAGTAGCGCCGATTGCGCATCAGCCCCCACCCCCACCCCCACCCCCCGTCTCCACACACTCCTTCAGATGGACGGATGGAAAGAGAGATGAGGGGGGGCAATTTCTGCTCGGTTCACGCGAGCAATACTAAAACACACACGCACACACAATCCACAAAACAGCCAAGACACATCTGGGAGACAGTCCGCGCGCGCACGCGCGCGCGGGCACGCACACACGCACACAGGAGGCAGCCATGGACCGCAGCAGGCTGGCACCTTCAAGCCTGTCTGCCTTCCTCCACACGCGTTTGCGCCGATGGCATCGCTGCTTACTGTGGATGGATTCCCACGCAGGACGGAGCCTCCGCGTCCCTCCCGGCTCGATGTGCAAATCTGCCCCAAATTCAGACCATGCAGGGCGGCTGTTCGCTCATTCCGACCGGCTGAAAGGAAGGTGGCAAGCTGAAGCATCCGAGAGGAAAGAGGAGAGGAGAGAAGAGGAGAGAAGAGAAGAGGAGAGGAGCGGAGAGGAGAGGAGAGCCAGCTGTGGAGCGGAAATGAGGGAGGAAGGAGCGGCCAGGCCGAAGCGCTGCTGCGCACAGCAGGAAGGGAAGAGTCTCTCTCTGTCTCTCTCTCTCTCTGTCTCTCTCTCTCTCTCCCTCTCTCTCTCTCTCTCTCCCTCTCTCTCCCCCTCTCTCTCTCTAACACAACACCAACACCGCCAGACAGACTGACAGACGGCTCGGGTACCAGTGTCAGCAGCGCCACTCTCCGCTGATGAGAGGAATTGCAGCGCGGGTTGGCCGATGCCCGCTGAGGCTGCGGGTCAATGCTCATTTGAAACCTGCCTTCATTTGCTTTCATTTTAAACCTTCTGATTCTGTTCCATCCCAGGTTCCTGCTCAGGTCCATCATGTCCTCAAAACAACAGTTATTACTTATAACAACCTGCTATGCTGTATTATGTGTATATATGTCTGATATGTTTGTATTTCTATGATTGTATTTTGTTTGTATTTCTTTGGTTTTATGATTGTATCTGTTCTCCCTCTCTCTCTCTTTATTCTCTCTGTCCTGTCTCCCTCTTTTATTCCTCCTTTACCCAGCCAACTTTCAGCAGGATGGTTCCCCCTTGTAAGCCTGGTCCTGCTCAAGGTTTCTTCCTGTTAAAAGGGAGTTTTCCCTGCCACTGTGCTTACCTGGGGGTTCAGGCTCTGGGTTTCTACCTCTGTAAAGCACCTAGAGACAATTTTATTGTAAAAGGTGCTATAGAAATAAAATTGACTTGAATTGAATTACGAGACGGAGGCTCCCGCGTCCTCGCGCAAGCCGCTATTTCCGTTCAGCTGTTCCTGCAGGAGCTGCCTGTGGGGGTCCGAGGCTGGACTGACACTGGAACACCTTCCAAGTTCAGCCAGGCTGCGGAAGCAAACGTTCCACCTTCGTGTTCGCACAGATACCTGGATCCCACAGAGCCAAAACAGGAAGTGGCAGCTGACAGTTTGTGTTTTCAGCCTGATGGAAACAGACACACTGGACTTGTTTTACTCATTTCAGTTGTGTTTTATTATAGTTTCACGTTTTACTCGTGAAAAAAAGAGAACAAAGAAGAGCAAGTGTTGGGCTTGTGCTTTTTTCTTGTTCTTGTTCTTGTTGTGGTTTGTCCACTAGGGGGCGTGGCAGCCTGGGTCTTCGCTGGCGACGGGGCGCACCTGAGCTCCAGCGCTGGATCGCTGCCCCACCTGCAGGGTGGTACCAGACCTGCTGAGACTGAGGTTTCGCTGGGTTTCAAGGGAAGAGAGTTCTGGGTCCACCGTAGCCATGTTCCCTGGGAAGAAGGCTAGTCTGGCCTTTGGACGCCCTGCAGTGGAGCCTGAGTGTCCCCCCGTCTACGCCCAGTAAAGGCTTGTCCTTTCCTTTGAGCACCGGCCTTGTATCTGCATTTGGGTCCTAAAGTAACAAACTGTGACAACAAGGAAAAATACTGTTTTCATATTTGTGGTTCACTCCAAATTCCGCCAAAAGTCTGATTTTGTCCTCTTAAAGTCTGAAAACACAGCTGCAACCCATCTTTTTACTGGTGCCACAAAAGCCAGCAGCAGGTTTGATACCATGGCAACAGTGTGGCGTCATCACAG
>JABWDL010003874.1:0-10199 GCA_015343265.1 Pao palembangensis | reverse complement strand
TGTGTGTGTGTGTGTGTGTGTGTGTGTGTGTGTGTGTGTGTGTGTGTCCACGTCTGCCCCTGTGGTGACCTAAGTTATAATTATCATTAAATGTCAATAAAGAGAAAGATGCCCGGATAAATCCAACGTCCCTGGGCCACAGCGCCCCCCTTAGGACACGTATGGGAAATAGCAGCTTTAGAAGCAGTTTGGACTTTGCTGTTTAAACGTGTAAAAGTAACATTAGCGATACATAAATGTCACACCGTATTAAAGGAACATTCTGTATTATTACAGCTTGGGTTTTCTGGTTGTCATGACAACACTGATCTGAGAATGAAGTTTGATGGGACAGGAAACAGAAGCAAGCTGATATTTATCCTAATCATAAACAAACTGCCACCTAAGTTCAACTAGGCTTCTTTTTATACATGTTTGGTAAGGAGCAGAAACAATAAGCAGAATTAAAACATCTACAATGGCCCAGCATCTCGGAATCCCAGAGAACTTTAACTCACCACCGACGACTGAAAGAGTTAAAGGGAGTTTATCCTGTGCAGGAAGTTTACAAAGCTCAGTCCTTTGTCGGAGACAAGAGGTTCAAGGTTTCAGCCATCAAATGACCACGGTTACATCCATGGAAACATCATGGTTGAATGGAATATCATAATAGTCTACCGCAAATGTTGTGTCTCGTGCTCCCAGTGGACAAGATGGTGACTCATTCAGGGCAAAAATGGTTTCTGCACTTTAGCTGAGGCAGCGCCAAATCATAGCCGAAGAGAAATAAATAAAAATAAACTCTTAAACTGATTTTTCTTTCCTCTTACCATCAACCGATACATTGATCCTTTGATTATTCATGATGTAAACTAAAAGACATCAAAGCAAAACGGAAAATTGAGATTAAACTAAAATATTCCAGTGTCCCCGGCCTCCTTTCTCTCACCTCCACCTCTCTTTATCATCTCCCTCATCTCTCCATCCCAATCAATCTCACCCTCACTAATGCACTCTTTCATGTCTTCTCCGATTTCCCCCCCTCGCTTGGCGACCCTCGCTCCCTCGCGCTGATGTCCCATGGACCTTTTGTAGGCCCTCTACATTTTTGGGGTGTAACGCGATCTCCCCATTTCTCCCCAGGGTGGTCCACTCTCATTTAGGCCAGAAACAGGCTGAACGGCAACGAGAGGAGAGACCCTAGAATGAGGAGTGAGAGAAGGTAATGAGATTAATTAAAATTCACAGGTGAGACATCAGGTGTGTGTGTGTGTGTGTGTGTGTGTGTGCCATCTGTTTGTCCACATCAAGCAGCTGTTCAGCCAATCACAATGAGGCTAACTAATTTTTTTTTTTTTGTGGTTAGACAAGGTAAAAAAAAATGATAATTTTAAGTTTAATTTGAATTATTTGTTACAGAGGATGCACATCTTTTTATTGGTGCTACAGTTTTAGGTCAAAGTAAAGTAGAAATTTACTTTCATTTGGACACATTTTAGTGTCTATTTCATTTATTTTCATTTCCTCTCAAGCTTTCAAGATCTCATCTGCATCGTACCTCTTTTATACACCATCCATCACACACACACACACACACACACACACATACACACAAAAATGCACCTTTACATACCACTGTGATGCAATGGACAGCTTTGTCCAATGAGGACGCCCCGAGGAACTTTCAATGTGCTCATCCCCTCTATTCACCAACTGCTGTGTCACAAAGAATCTCACATTACCACACACACACACACACACACACACACACACACACACACACACACACTACACACACACACACACACACATGCGTGCGCACACACATATAAACTTTGTAAGACAGGTAAGGACCAAACTAAAGTAGGAAAAAAAGTCCTATGAGACCTAAATCACACACGTACACTGGTGTCAATAATGTGCCCATTTTCAGTGCAGCGTAAATTTCAATTCAGATTTGATTAGAATTTAAGTGGTTTCAATCCAGAGTTAATAGGTTTAGTGTGGCTCTAATCCGGGTTTAATGAAGCTTCTCTCCTCTATCATCATCCTGGACTTCAGCCCATCACAGTTTGAGCGATGAGTAGATCCACCATTTCAGAGACAAAGTCAGAAAAGGTAGTTTTCTGTGTTTTCTACTAAACTTTGCTTCGCTGGTGGTGTGTGTTTGTCACCACCCACACTCCCCGGCTCCCCGGGCCTATGTAACTGTATCCAGCCCTCCCCTGTCAAAAATAAAAATCATTTGTCCAGTGCACGAGTGTCGCCATTAAAAATGCATGGTGGAGGGAGCTGGTGGGGGGAAAGCTGATACTTGGCCTTCCGGAAGGGCATCAGCGTTCCAAGGTGGACAAATGGCATCTTGAGAGTGGGATGGAGAGGAGTGACGGCAATTTTGACGTCTGACTCTCCTTTTTTTATCTGCATAGAAAAACACATTCGCTCACATTTAAGCAAAATCGTGCCCCATACCAAAAAAATAACCCTACAAAAACACACCTCTTCCAGCCGCACCAGCCTCAGGGTTGTGGTCAGATCTGGACCCACTTAAAACAGGGAGCCCCTAAATTTCCTTCACACCCAACCTGAGGAAGACCCCAGATTAGAGGAATTTTTATCCTTTGCAGAATTCCTGGATTATAATTGGGCCCATGTGTGCTCGGTGTTCCCAGCTTTTTTCCCTCCTGGTGCAGACGAAAGCAACACGCTCGTTCATGTCTGACGAGGTTCGGAATTAATTGAGGATTCTTTCAGAGCCAAATTTCCGAGGGAGGTTGAGCCTTAATTAAGATTAAATAAACAGAGTCAGCTGTGAGCGATTTTAGCCTGTAATGAAACGTGTTCTCAGGGGCCCCCCCCACACACACACACACCACAGAGGGAGAGAGGGGGAGAGCAGGTGTTTTTATCACCTAAATCAAATAATGCACAGTTACCTGGATTCACTGCTCTCTCTTTCATCCACCTACACACACACACGCACACACACATAGGGATTAGCCTCAGTTTTCATCAGCTTTGTGACTCAACAGTGACTCTTGTGTTGTACGCCTCTCTGCAGTGACCCATCCTCGTCCTGCTCCCTCTGACTCCTGGATGAATGGACACTTGTTAAATAAACGCAGGAAACTGCACAGTCCGACCTTAAGTGGGAATAACAAGGAAAAGCTTCAGGACTCGGCTGCTCGGTTGACCATTTTGGCGTCTGCGGTGAGCTGCAGGAGTCTGACTTTGATTCATGTCTTTCTAATTGTAATGGACCCGAATCCTCTAAAAACAACATGGGGATCGTTCTGACACACACGCAGAACACGGGCTTTTGTGCGTGCGGCCAGAGACACTCCAGCAGGCAATTGTGGCCACCTGGGAAAACATCATTTAGCCAGTCACCCTTTCCTTCTGCTAACATGGCTCTTACAGCATCTGTGTGTGTGTGTGTGTGTGTGTGTGTGTGTCTGTGTGTGTGTGTGTGTGTGTGTGACCTCCTTCGACCTTTGCATGCTCCCTCATCCCAAATTGCATTACCCTATCAGCACTCCCTGAGCCCTAAACCATCCAATTGCAGTTCTGCATTTTTATGCTTTAGTGGTTCAAGGCTGTGGGGAACCTGGGTCTCTCTGCAGGCCTCAGCCTTCACAACCAATGCCACAAGTTTGGGACCAAAGCTGTGAATAAAATTGCATTTAATAGCTATTTCCTATGTGAAATGAGCGGCAGTGTACGTGACTGTAATTGCTGTAATGTGACACAACCACCGGGTTCGGTTAAATTCCTTCACAGTCTGCTGGATGGGGAGGACATCAGACTACATTAATCTGTGTCTGCCAGCAAGAAGACCAGGGCCTGCAGTGACCTCTTTGAGCTTATTATTGTTTTTTGGGTTTTTTTTTTTTTTGGTGCTCTACAGGAGGAATCTGCCAATGTGTGATGAGCCTTGATGTGTTTTACTCCATTATTAGCATTCTTATAAAATATTTTTAAAATTATATCAACTCTTCCCTTTTAAAATGATCTTTTTAGATTATCACCAAATACAAATAAACCTTCAGAACACTTCGCTGGCTTTTTATGGCCTGAGACAAGAAGATCATGAGATATAAGCAGATAATTTAGTGAGTGGTCTCCTGCAATGACGTAAAGGCCAGAAGTGTTAGCATGCCAATAAACAGCAGAGAGGAGATCAGGGCAGGCCTCAGATATCTGTGGCATCTCCTCTGTGCCGGTGGCTGCAGTGCCAGCCTCTCATGCCATCTGATCCAAAGTGACACCACCAGCAGCTGTTCTCCAACCTCCTGTTAGAATATGGGTAGAGTTTTGTTTAAATACATGATAACACGTTGACGTAATTTAGTCTGTGACAACTTCACGGACGAACAGCAAATACGGACTTCGTATCAGTCAGCAACGAGTTGAATTTTTTGTTCCATTTATGGTTTTGCGTACTTTTATGATTCAAGCTCTGCTACCACCTACCGGGCTAAATGTGCAAGTGCTATTAAAAATACCTAGGAAATATTGTCATTAAAAGTTATAATTGTATAGTGAGGATTATAATTATTTTTAAAAGAAATAAAATATACAATGTTACATGAATTGTACATCTGATGATGAGAAATCTTATTATCGCATTATGTTCCCCTTCAAAATGAAGGAAAACTGCAGCGCTAGAACTAGTTTACCAGCCTTGTTATGCTGCCCTCCTGTGGTCAATATTTGCAAATAACTTTTCCCTTTTTTCAGGATTTATGAGCTTCAAAACGAAAACTAACCAGGTATGTCTAACTTCGTTATTTACTCATTTTTATTTGCTAAATTTTAAAATATATCTACTGAAATAAAAAATGTGATAGACATTTAATCGGTTAATACAATTAATTCCGGTGCAGATAAACTGATTATCACTGACAGAAAGGTTTTAATAGTAAAGTGGAGATTAAACTAAACATTGCAAAATTGTGCTCAAAAGAAGTAGATCCTATTATTTAATATATTTTTATTGTTGTTTTTTTTTTTTAATTAAGCAGCCCCTTGATCTGAGATCACATGGTCTTAATGGAGTTCGCCATGTCAAGTCTTTTGTCCTGTTTTGTCCTCACTTGCAAGGTTAATTCAAGGAACGTATAGTTGATGTTTCTGTACATTTTAATACACAGGTGATAAGTTCGTAACTGAAATCTTTTGGGAAAAGTGACGTTTCTTCATCGACAACAACAGAAGGTGGCAGCATCAGAACAGCCAGCAGAGGGAGACTGTGAGCTTTTATAGTTACACCTAAAAGAAGATAAAACGTTTTTAAAGAAGAGATGTGGGTTGGGTTGTTTTAACAGGTTTAAGTGACACAAACAGAACAAAGTAGATGTATACGTTCCTCCATAAGCTGCGACTGCACTTTATGTTCAATGTGTATCTAAAGCCAGGCAGAGAGATACAGGAATGTTTAGCATAAACTGTTGACAACACTCTAATGCTGCGTTCAGGCCGTAAAGATGGTGCTGGGGGGGAATCACGGTGAGATCAGCCGGAACATGTGTGACTTCTTTCCCTCTCCTCCGTTTATCACAGCGCAGTTTGGGCAGCCGTCCAACAAGACAATTAGTGAGTATGGGAATCCAGGCCCCAGCCTTCCACGAAGACACCCTCCCTGCCTCTGCAGCTGGCCCCAAGAGAAGAGGCGGCCAAGTTTATTTTCTCCTTGGTGGTCCCTTTGAGGTGGCGGTGAGGCCCCTGCCACACCAGCGCTGATGTATTAGGTGAGGGTCCCTGAAGAGGTGTAGGTGGGACTCTTTTACTGCCACCGCACTCCATCTTTGCTGGACCGGTGAAGCCAGTGAAGTCACTCAAAAGTATACCCAGTGATCAGTGGCCAAAATATTGCCATGGCAACAGGTAACAAGATAAAAAAAAACATTTGTTAAATGATTGTATAATAATATCTCTTTATCGTTATTGTTCTTTATAATTATCTACCTTTTAATTTTCTTTTTTGCACTATTCTATAACATTTACATATTTATTTGGTGAATCATTTTAACTTTCTTTCAGTATTTCTTAACCTAGATTAACGCTGGTGTAATTATTGAGGCTTTTTTCTTACATTTAATCATTCAGGAGGGGAGAGAAATAATAAAGACAAAGAGCTAAATCCATCCAGGGGGGTGTGAAAGGTGCAGACATTTCTACAGCAACATCAGCCTTTCCTTTCAGGCCAATAAAAGCCGGTGCAGGAGAGCGCCAGAGAAGGGGTGTGTGTCAGACTGCATAAATAACTGTCCGCATGATGTAAACACAGCGGTCACAACCCGAGAGAATTAAAACAACTTGTCTGGGCGGGATTAAAGCAAGTTTTTCGCTTTAAAAAATTGGCTGAGAAATCTGCACACCTGCGGGTGTCAGATTAATGTTAAACTGACCTGTCAGAGATGTGGATTATTGTAAAGTTTCTGTAATCTGTTGCTAAAATCTGTACAGATTTTTCTGTTTTAAACCCTGAAGTGTCCCAGATAATCTTGGCCGAGGCCTGATTGTGTGACAAGCGCGTCCATCTTTATCTGTCTGGGACAACAGAGAGTTTATCAGCTCAGGTTCTGCTTCTCTGAAGGAGCGCGGTGATATCAGGGGTCACCGGGTCAAACCTGGCCCACACACGGAAACGAAGCACACCAAAGATTCAGGAACACAGGCTGTAAAAGTGATACAAATATATATTTTGCATATGTAAAATCTGTACAAATCTGAGGCCGCAAGCACCTCCTCGTGCGTAATGCGACCAACATATGAGTTAAAATGCATCTGCAGAGTATGGAAACATTAACAAAACAAAATTACAGCATCTTTGGACCAGCAAAGACAGCGAGACGGGGGAGCGTGGATTTAAATAATATTTCTCAGAGACGGAATCTCCTCGTTGTCCCCAGTCAAAGTCTGCGGGAGATTAGACGCGTTTCACAATGATTTTCTTAAAAAAGTTCTTTTTGGTTTTTTTTGTTTGTTTGTTTGTTTTTTGTTTTATATTGGGATTGATCCTTCAAAGAAGGCCCGGTGAGCTTCGTCAGGAAGCTGTGGTTCCACATAACCTCGTTGTGTTCAGCATCTCCTTCAGATCATTCTCTGGTTTACCCGCAACCATGAACGGCCACGTCTGCGGAGGAAACACAGGCAGTCAGGTAAAACTTAAAAAAAAGAAAAAGAAAAGAAAATAGAACAGTCAGATGCTGAAACAATGACACTGTTGCTTTGAGTTAAATAACTTTTTAAATTACAATTCATTACCTTTTTAAAATGAATGAATTGTACGCGTTTCCTTTTTTTCTATATTAACATGCATACTGCATGAAGGAAATTATTAATCATCTAAATTATTATGAATAAAATAACATTTATGGTCTAATCGTACTTATGTGTTTTGTTTTTTTATTGTTTGTTAGGTTTTTTTTTTATTATTTTTTTAAATCTCAGCAACGCAGTGATGGCTGCACCAGCATCACAAACCTTTATCTTTTACGCATGAACCAGGTTGTTAGTAAATCTAAATATTACTATATACTTAGTAATAATATTGAGTGCTGGCAGTAAATAAAAAACGTTTCTGCGTAATAGGACCTGTGGTCTCATTACTTATCGCTTTTGAAAGCAATAAAGTTAAAGTTTCCCTCTTACCAGGTTGACCGGGTGGATAAATCCGTTCTCGTACTTGTCGTTGGCCAGGATCTGCCGGAGGTGCGCGATGTAGCTGGACGCCAGACGCAGCGTGTCCAGTTTGGAGAGCTTGGTGTCCGGTGGTACCCAGGGCAGCGTAGTCTTGAGTCGGGAGAAGGCTTTGGACAGGACGCGCATCCTGGCCCTCTCCCGGGCGTTGGCAGCGTTCCTCTGCACGTGTTTGCTCTCCTGGTGTGCCACGCCCTTTGCGGCGGTTTTCCGCGACGCGGTCTTGCGCTTCTTCCCCGGCGCGTCGTTGGCGCCCTCGCAGTTGGAGCTCTCCTCCGTGCTCTCGTTGGAGTCTTTGCCGGAGGAACCGAACTTCAGGATGCCGTCCAGGAGCTCGTCGTCCACGTCGCTGAGGGAGCCGGTGGACATGGTGGGCTGTCTCAGAACATGTGAGTAGGACAGACTGAATGCGCTGGACACACACACTCACTCACACACAGACACGCAGTGACCTCGGTGATGCGTTCATGAGCTGCTAACTGTGCATGAATGGAGAGTGGAGCTGAGTTTATATGTCCACTGAGAGGCGTTACCTCATGCTGGGAGGAGACATTGGTCCACTGCAGGTTCTCACTGAGATCCAGGACCGCAAGGGCCCGTGGAGGGCCTTCAGAGGAGGGAAGGCTAACACACCATGCAGTTATTTATGCAAGAACATTGCAAAAATACTCACCAATAAACTATTTAGAAAGAACTGACACCAACTAAAATTTGTAAACTTTATAAGATCACACCAGCAGCTTCTTAGATATAGTTTTATTAAATAAAACTCTATTTTATACTTATATTACAATTATGATAAGCCTGCTAAGAACACACAGGGTGCATTTAACTTTCAGCACATCTTAGCAGTTAACAGGATAAAGTGTGTGTCGGTGGGCGGGGGGGGGGGGTCCACATCTCAAATGGCAAACTGGCGCCTCGGTCCCCTCTGATGTAATGGATATCCGGCACCCACAATCCCCTGTTTGGCCTTCTACATCATTCCACACCGACACGCTTTGCAAACTGGTCCACCCAGAGCCGAGTCCAAACAACAGAGCAGCCGGTTGAGCTGCTCTGTGGAGGAAGAAATGTCCAGCTGCACCAGGAGGACACCAAGACGCTCATGCATGCGTTTCAGACCTGTGCAGTCCAGCCAAGGAGGATGCAAAAGCTGCAGGTTTCCCTCTTGTTTGTGTGTGTGTGTGTGTGAACTCATCACCTCTGGCTCACACAGCTGAAGCACACGCAAGGATGAGAGGTGTGTCTCTGGAGAACTGACCTTTGACCTCTCTGCTTCCGCCACCACCGTGCACTTAGACAGGCTTTAATCCAGAAGAATTAACAAAGAGCAAACTGCGCAGAGTTCAAATCAGAGTGGAAACAGTGAGCAGCCCACTGTAGAAGGAGAAGAGATCTGAGGAGAGGACGTTATCTTCTCCACAGGGGAAAGAGCAAAACACAGCTACAGGCAGCAGATAGGTGAGGGGATGGAGAGGAAGGAGGGGACTTAATCTCCTGGGTGGGCTAGAAATCTAAGCACTTTGTAGTAGAAAAGTAATAATAGAGTCTGTGAGATTGATGATCTGACATGCATGGATCCACCAGGGAGAGTCAGGGAGAGTGAGCTGCACTAAAATAGCTCAGGAGACACTGCAACTTCATTTCCTGCTTCCTAAAACCTTCAAAATGTTGCATTTGCATGCACATTCTTCCTGAAACAACGCGCCTGTGTTTCCACAAAGTGATGTGATGCAACAGGTGAAGGGGGGGAGGTACTGTGGAAGAAAGCGAGGGAGGGGGAAAAGAGGGCACTTTTGAAGGGGGCATTCTGCTAATTAGCCAGTTCTGGGTCAGAGGTCAGAATGGTTGTGTGATGTCACCAGAGGGGACGGGTTCCAGATGTTGCTGCCAGGGCCGCTGAGGGGGACACCTGATGCCCAGGGTCATTATCATTTCTCTCTCTATCACACGCACACACGCCTATGCTAACCTCAGCATGACACACACACACACACACAACAATAAAACACCGATTCTGGCCAGGATGGAGAGTATTTATGATAAACACGATACAGTGCGGGGCTTTGTCATCCTGTGTGGTCTGTTCTTTTCTCCTACACAATAAATAAAGCAGATAAAAGTGATTTCTAGCTAAATTCAGATGCTAAATTCACATTTGCTATTTCACTTTCCTCCATAAATCCGCATGTCAGCTGAAAAACAAAACGTAACGTGAAAGAGAGGCAGCCTCCCAGCAACCAAAATATTTTTTTTATTTCTTGACCAAACATTTTGTTTTCCTGCATCCTATTTAAAGAAAAAAAAGGTTGTTGGATGTCAGGACCAGAATGAGGAGCCGCAATCTGGGAGCGAAGGCCGGGGTGAGAAAAACATCATCCATCTATGTCCAAGCACTCCAGCGCTCTGTCCCTTATCACAGCCGTACTCCCCCGAAACACATGCACGCACGCACACACACACACACACACACACACACACACACACACACACACACACACACACACACACAC
>JABWDL010003872.1:0-10607 GCA_015343265.1 Pao palembangensis | reverse complement strand
GGATGTTGAGAGAGCGGATGTCGTGACCGTCAACAAAAATCTACAAACGTGTGTTTTCGCAGGTTGAAATAAACATAAGTGCACCCATTATGTACATTTTGATACTAAGCCTTTTTTGTTGTTACTTAGCACAATCTCGGCCAAGAATGACACGGTACAGACCTGAGACTGGCAGCATCACCGCGGAAGCCGCAGTGACCATAATCATGAATGTGATAACGTGTGGGCCTGACTGTGTGGATGGGGTGTTTTATGTTTTTAGTCATTTTTGGTTTTTTTATAGTTTCTGCATATTATGTACATCTGTACCATGTTATTTTTAAACATTTTTCAAAATCACATAATAAAAAAATATTTTCTCCAAGAAAAGCCGAAGGTGGTTTAGAACCAGGAACCTCCTGGACCTCGAACATAAACCTTCTTGAGAGTTAAAGGAGTCTTATTCGAACACATCTGACTAAATGACCTCTAAAATTCCAAATGAAAACAACGAAATGGACAAAAATGATCACTTACGGATCCTTTCTGGGGATCGTAGAACCTCTGCAGCAGCTGGATGGTGGTACTTTTCCCACAGCCGCTGCTCCCCACCAAAGCAATGGTCTGGCCGTTCTTCACATGCAACGACAAGTCGTTCAAGATCTACAGATGAGAGAGGCCGGTTGGGTCTGAGACATGGACCAAAGTGTGGACTTCATATGGAAGGTGGAATAGATGGCAAAAATACTTTAATTTCTGGCCTCGACGGGTAGCTGAAGTGGATGTTCTGGAACTCGATGTCGCCCTTGATGTAGTCCGGCTTGAAACCGTCCTCTGAGAAGCTGTCAATGTTCGGTTTCTGTTGAGACATGGCAGAAATAATTGTGGATTTGAAGCGATTTCATGTTCAAGACCTGAAACATGAAAGCGAAATGCAAAATGAGACGAAAGGAAAGGAAAGGAAAGGAAAGGAAAGGAAAGGAAAGGAAAGGAAACGAGTCACAAGTTTCAAATCTCTACGTTTGGAGCACGTTTAAACTGTAGAAGCCTGAAGTGGAGATTTTATGCCTCGTTGCAGTTTTGCTCAAAGCTGTGTGCCTACTGTGTTCACAATGCACAACAGTTGCACTGTAAACAGACCCAGCCTCAAATTAACGTACTAAAAGGACCTGCAAAACCAGCTGGTGAGGTTTGTTTTGCATTTTTTCAGAAGCTAGAATGACCACGGCTATTTCACGCTCACAGTTGGCAGGAGCATGCGCTTAGATGTTGTTTAATGATTTTCTTTGGTGACCAAACGCCAAACGTCACCAAACGCCCGAGCCTGTCTTTGCGGGTGCGGAGTCGTGCCACCGTCCTCACCTGATCAATGATGCCGTAGACTATATGTGCAGCTCCTCTGGCACTGGCAAAGGACTGGATATTGGGAGAGGTCTGTCCTAAGACGTACGCCCCGTAGAGGACGACGAAGAACACCTTAGATTAGACACACATGGTTACCGTTTCTGCAGCAATGCTCTCTTGCTTTGTCTTAATGGTGCTGCCTCCACTCACAGTCAGTAAGTTTCCGATGGTGTACTCCTTGTTCAGGACCAGAGTCGTCCCGTACCAGAAGGCCAGAGCGTAAGACAGGTAGATCATCAGGAAGGTGAAGCCCGACGCGGCGTTAGCAGCAACTCCTTTCTTTATTCCCATGTCCCTCGCATCCTCCAGGTTCTTATGATATCTGAGGAAAACAGAGACGCTGAATATTGGCCTGCTACCACCATGACCATGACTGAATAAATGTGAGATAATGGTAATAAGTAATTAGTGGAACACACACCTTTTAATAGCTTTGCTTTGGCCACTGAAGGCAAACACGGTCCTAATGGCAGACAGCACCTCTTCCGCCACAGCTCCAGCTTTGGCATATGCCATCTGCTCCTTACTGCTAAAGTTTGTCAGCAACTACGGGGCCACAGGCAGAGGAATGTCATGTAGGGGCATGATCGTAAGAGGGGGTGCGCTGGTGTGTCTGTGGAGATGTTTACCTTACTGTAAAGGGCTGCTGACAGACCCAGCACGGGGCACACAGCCAGGATGACCAGAGTGAGCTTCCATCCATTCACAAAACCGATAATGAAGGATGTGATAAAGGTGGAGCTCGCCTGGATCAGCAGCCCCGCCTTGTCACCGATGCCTTCCTGGATCTTGTAGACGTCACTGCACACGGGGAGAAACAAACAGAATTGACAGCCACCTCATCGTCTACGTCGGGGGTGACGTGAACGCTGGGTGTGTGTGGTGTGTGTCACCCACTCTGTGAGACGAGTGTTGAGCTCTCCTATCTCAGTCACGTCAAACCAGCTGATCTCCTGCTGCATGATGCTGTGGAAAAATAGCTCGCGGATGCGTTTGACCTGCCGTCCGGCCGTTAGGGTCCATAAAGACATCTGCAAGTAGGCGACTACCAGCACAACAAACCCCAAGATGGAGTAGTACATGGAGAATCTGAGAGGTACAGATTGAAGACAAGAATAACCAAAACTGGAGAAACTAGGGTCGGTGATGAACCTGAACAGCCCAAACTGAAAATATTTCCAACCACTATGATGGGGTTTTTCTTAAATATAAGTTTTAATGTGCCTCTCTGATTAAACACTGGCTCTACATTGCGCCCCCCACCACGACCCTCTGCAGAGCTCCCCCAGTCACAGTGACACAGCACAGTCATAAAACAACGTTATTGTTGAATTTTGCATAAAATCACACATCAATAGTCACTCTATTGGGCATGAAAACTTACCTCTGCATATCTTCTTCTAAGGTGCTGTTTGCTTCTAGAGTAAAACAAAAGATGATGATTATTATTATGATTATGTTTTATGTGGGCCCTGTTGCCGTCTGCTGAGGAATACTCACTGGGGTTGCTTATGTTGTGGTTTTTGGACAGTCTGGTGTCCTGTATGAAGCTGTCAGTCATTTGACCGAACACGATACACATCAGAGGATTGACCGTCCCGTTCACAATGGCCATCAGCATTCCGACGGTTATCATCAAGATGTCCCAGCCATCTGCAAACCTGAACTACACGTGCACGAGTGGGCAGGGAAAATCTGCACGTTAAATGTTGGAGCTACTCCCGGGGCTATGTGGAAAGTTTTATAAGTAATATTTTTCATTATCAAACTAAAAATCTCTTTTTGTAGCTCTTATTGAATAATATCACATATCTATTTGATCAGCTTATCTTACCAATGTGATGGGGCCAACAAGGGGCTGCTTTGCTGCTTTTTCTTCCTCCTTTACATTATTTTTGCTGTCACTACAGGAGCCATAACTGTATGGAAAACGAATTACAATAGCAGGTTAATATCGTAACATCTGTTGGGTTTATACATTTATTTCTTTATTTTCTAATTAGTACATTTCTATTGTTACTCAATCAATATATAACAAATAAATATATGAATTTTAGGGGGAAAAAGACCTACCACAAATTCTGTTTTGCCAGTATTTCGTTCTTCACGTCCATATTTGTGTCCTTTCAGAAGGACAACCCGATGGCACCTCAGAGCTCAGAATTTTCAAAAATATTTAGCGTTCCCAAGTAAAAAATCTCTTTAATGTTAAGACAGAAGCGCTGCTAAGGTATTTCTGCGGGTCATTTTCAACGACGCAAACGATAAAACAGGAAACACAAAAGGCTGCGTTCACAGGAACAAACAGGAACAAAATGAACTAATTTAGAGAACAGGGTTCTCCTGCAGTTATGACTCTAAGCCTGAGTGATTGAAGAAGGACCTTCTTAAGAAGAGGAATGCTCACTTGTTTGTCTTCGACTTGTTTGCCCTGTGGTTCAGTACTTGCTCTATAATCTAATAGTTTTGCCTCTGAACGTATGGCCTCCTGTTTATTTTTACAGAGTTTAAATTTACATTCACACATTGTGATCTGAATTTTATGGGATTATTTCTGGCCACATAAACTAAGAGGATTGTAAAAAGATAACTGCTGCAAAAGCTGTCAGATCTGCCTATACTGCAAACATTGTTCTGAAAACATTGATAAACCCAAAATGACTTGACCCCACTGACCTCTAGAACATCAGGTCTAAATATTTTTTAGCAGCTTCAGTTTCTGAAATATTCCAGTGTGGTTCAGAGCCTGTCATAGCAGCGAAACAGCCCATTTAAAGCTCGTTAAAAAGCTTATTTTATCTATGGGTCAGGTTGCTCTGCTGGCTTGGCTACAATAGACTTGGCAGCTGCCTTTGACCCTGTGGATCATGAGATTATAGGAACATTGGGTAGACATCAGAGGTACAGTCGGTTTCAATCATCACTTATCTGCCACAGAGCAGTTGGACCACATGAAACACATTTTTAATGCGTTTCTCCTTAAATAATAGTGTATTTTATCAAAGATCTGTGTTGTTACATAATGTTACATTGGACACCTTCGCATCTGCTGCTTAGAGATGTGAATTAAGTCTATTTTAGAACAGATTTTTATTTATCAATGGTTTGCACTCCACTGTGTTGACAAGCCATTGAGGACCTTAAGTCAGTTACGTGAGCCACGGAGTAGGTACACACTGCTGCGTGTTTGTTTATTCGTGCTGATAATCCCAGTGTTGGAAACGCTGCACGCTGTGATGGCTGACAACAAAAGTGAGCAGTGAAAGTTTCCCCTTATAAAAAGAAGCCTGTCACAGAGAAAAGTGCAGTTTGACATTTTATTGTCCACATAACATGTGCAGCCTGCAAATCAGTTGTAAAATATATCTAACCGTCTGATCTTTTTTCTGGATTTCTGAAGCACAGATATTTTATTACAGCTTTTGGTAACACTTTTGGTAACGCCAATTTGCTGCTAATACTCTTGCTAGTTAGCAGGTAGTGAATTTGTGTTCCCTAATATAAAGTATTTCTAAAAGTACACAACTAAAAGATTAAAGTCAGATTAACATTTACGACATAAGGCTCCCAATCTTAGATAATACTAATAAGTCAAAACATTTTTGCAAGCGTGATTGTTACATACTGGTTGTTTCTGTGTGCCTCTCATTCACTGTTCTGACCCATCTGTTTGGTGACCAGCATGTGGTAGACTCCCTTCTTGGCGATCAGCTGCTGGTGTGTCCCCTTTTCCACCACCACTCCTCCCTGGAAGACAGCGATGCAGTCGGCGTTTTGGATGGTGGACAGACGGTGGGCTACGACGATGCACGTCCTGCCCTTCCTGGCCTGGTCCAAGGCCTCCTGCACCACCTGGAGAAGAAAATCATTTGGTCTGTACAGGCCTGATGTGTCGATGGCGTAGATTAAATGTGAATTAACGCTCACCTTCTCGCTCTCGGTGTCGAGCGCAGACGTGGCCTCGTCCAGGAGCAGCAGTTTGGGGTTGCGGATAATGGCTCGGGCTATGGCGATACGCTGCTTCTGGCCCCCTGACAGCTGTGTTCCCTTATCACCAGCCTGAGTGTCGTACTTCTGCTCAAACAGTGGAGAAGAGGCAGGTGTACAGCATTATATGGTGTATATGATATATGGTATATGGTATATTAACACAGCTCCGTGTTAATATATCAATTATGGAAATATCTAATTCTGGATTGTTTTTCTTTCTTTCTTACCTGAGGCAGCCCATCAATGAAGCTGTGGATGTTGGCCACTTTAGCAGCAGCCACTATCTCATCCATGGAAACGGAGCGGCTGTTGTCTCCATAGGCAATGTTCTCAGCCAGAGAACAGTCGAACAGCACAGGCTCCTGGGAGACGATGCCGACCTGAGCCCTCAGCCAGTGGATGTTCAGCTCTTTTACACTGATGCCGTCCAGTGCCTGTTTTTTTTTTTTTTTTTTTTTTTTTAAGGAGAGCTTGACCTTAAAATCTTCTCATCTAATATATGCAGTAGTAATACAATATTATATTTCATAGTAGGTTGCTTTATGATCTTTGGAAGATCGATTGGAAAATGGCAGAGGTAATTATCTTAAAAAAATATATAATTAAGCAGAAAATGTTTTACATTTTGTTTCAAATAAAATTTGATTTAACAATAGGAGGCGCTACAGCTGCAGAATTCAATAAAATTCTGTGCAAATTTTGTGCAAATTTAGCGAGATGGCTTGTGATGAATCAAGAGTATTAGTACTAGTAGTACTAGTAATATAGCAGCTGCTGATACCTGCAGCTACGGTATATACAGTCTGACTACAACTGCTGCGGAGAGTCAACAGACCACCAGTTATGAGTTGGAGACCTTGAAACATGACCTTGTAAACATGAACACTTTGACAAAGCAACTGATAGTGTTTCTGTGAGTGTAAAAGTTCTTGGACAACATTGATTTTTGTATTTTACTAATCAAGATAAAGTGAATGTGGGTGCAGTAAAGATCAAAGCGATACATCCGTACCGCACAGACCTTGATGATATGTCAGCCTCTGTTCTACAAGTGCAGTGCTGTCATATTGCTGCAATGTGTCGTGCAGAAATAAAACACAGAGTAGTTAAACATTAGCTAACTAACAGTAGGTGAAGAGGCACATCGGTTATATATCAAGAACAGAAAAAAAAAACACGAGACTGTGTCTTCTCACCACTCTCCCTTCTCTGGCGTCATAAAACCTCTCCAGGAGCTGGATGGTGGTGCTCTTTCCACAACCGCTGCTGCCCACCAAGGCCAGAGTCTCTCCCTTTTTCACCTTCAGGCTCAGCCCTTGTAGTATGGGCACGTCGGGACGTGACGGGTAGTTGAATTTAACACTCTCGAAAAGCACATTTCCATCGTATGTTTCCTGGGGATGAGAGAGAAGAACCCTGGGTTAGCGCGTGTGCGTGAAACAAGTTTTGTTGCGGTGCGCGAGAGCCTCGTGTTTTTACCGGAGACATGCCCTCCTCTGAGAGATTATCAATGGCAGGCTTCTTGTTTATTAGCATCATCAGGTAGGAAGCTGCCATTTTGGCCTTGGCGTAGTTTGGAGCAAAACTGTTGGCTTCTCCCACAGCCATGGCGCCATAGAGAACAGCAGAAATCACGCTGGGATGCAAAGACGAGTACACGTTAGTATTATTTCACACGCTGTAGAGTCAACAGCGTTAAACTGCATTGCATAACGCTCAGCTAACATGAAAAAAAGCTGTCTTTTTATGTAGCCTGTGCTTTGCAGATGTTTGGATGATAACTGTGACATATTTATTTTTTAACCATTAAGCGATAAATGTATATTTACTGCTGTACAGTGCTTCATTTTAATGTACCTTAGAAGTAGGGTTAGGGTTAGGGTACTCTAGGTAATACTGGCTGACATATTCTTTGATCACACATCAAACTGCTGAAGTCTGCAAGTAAATCTAAATCCATGTGAGGGAAATAGTTCTGGTTTATGGTTTTATGTCACTTTATATCCCTTTTGTAAGTTGAAAGAATGTGAGGCTCCCCCCACCAAAACGTATGTGTCGAATCACCGAGGGTTGGGTGATGTCTGTCATGATGCTGGTCAATGATTGAAAGCCACAAACCGTGGATTTCATTTATCGCTTTAGTGTCCTGTCAGCGACTGCCTCGTCTCCTCTTACGCAACGCAAACTTGATCTTCAATGTTAAAAAGTGAGTGAGCGAGCGCGATCAGGGCATGCTTCGTCCGTACTCACAGGAACACAGCCTCCACGTCCATCCGTCCTGCTTCGATCAGCCAGGCTCCGAAGCGGAAACAGGCTGCGTAAGCAAAGTAGATCATGGCCTGGGAGAAGGAGTAGGTTAAACCGTACACGTGGGCCTTCTTTTGAGAGTTCCTGCACGCAAAATCAAAGAGAAAGTTAATGGATGCTGAGCAATGTAAATAGCACTCATAGATGATGTCAGGATAATGTCATTTATTATCATACTTGTACGGCACTCTGAGATTTTCCTCATATAAAGACTCGAATTTTGGTTCTCTGGTGAGGGACACGACGGTTCTGACGTTCTCGATGGCCTCTGTGGCGATCTGCAGGGATAAACCACACAACCTTTATGCTTTCACACCACAACTGCAGCCCTTTGGAAGGAGTTCTGCTCGACTCAAACTCAAGCAACCTTTCCGGCTTTCTCCAGCTCCTTCTTGTCTTTGGCAGCGTGACCCGCGAGCAGCTTCACCTCGGCGGCCCCGGCGGCCGCGATGAGAGGCACCACGGCCAGGATGAGCAGGGTCAGCTCCCAGCCGTAAACAAAGGCGATGATGATGCTGGTGCCCAGGTTGGCAATATTCTGCGTTATTGTAGCCAGACGCACGCCTGCGGCCTGATAAGAGAGGAAGAAAGAAAATATGTGTTGAAAATCCACATCTTTGGGAAATATGGTGTCTCCGATCCGACTTACTCCTTGTACTTGGGCGGCGTCTGCGGCCAGCCTAGTGGTGAGCGCTCCGACGGTGTTTGTGGGACTGTCGTACCAGCTGAGATCCTTCAACACAGAGACGATAACATAATTTAATCAATTCCATCTGAACATTCGATGGCGCAGTCTCTAATCAATGTCAAAGTTGTGGGCGTGGCCAGAAGGCCACGTAACCAATGGCAAAGCAAGCAGTTAAGTCCCGTCTCAGGTCAGATCTCACCTGTCTCATCATTGCCGTAAACGCTCGGAGACGCAGCTTCAGCGTCAGGATCTCTCCAGATTTACCGAAACAGTAACCCTGTTCAAAGTTGGTAGCCAAATATATTCAAATATGGCTTATCCGGCGTTACGAATGTACGTTACGCAGGTACACACTCACCTGTAAAAACATGGTGACAAATGACACACAGCCAATAACTACAAACATAAGAGAAAGGAATTCCGACTTCTTCCTGACAGAGTCAACGTCCTGATCGGCAAACACCTGCAATGGAAAAGAAAAAGAAAAAGAAAGTTGTTTGACCAATTGAAAATGTCGCCCTTCGGCGAGTGCGGTGAACCTACGGTGATGATCTTGGAGAAGAGGATGGCGAAGACCGGCTGCATCGCTCCATTGATCATGGCGCAGAAAGTCCCCACAAAGATGTACGGCCACTCGGGCATGTTCAGCCGCAGCACGCTAAAGAATGACGCATCGGGCACGTCTTCATCCTGCGCGACCAGGGCACAGAACCGAGCTCCGTCAGCTGGATTCTGATTAGAACTAAGCGGATGGATCAGATCTGGATTTTTTTTTTTCTTCTAATCTGAGTGTCTATCAGCATGAGAAATGATCCACCCTCAGGATAGAAACTGCCCAACAGCAGAATCCAAAAAGCAGGACGTGTAATTAACACTGATGTTATCATCTGAGCGTAGTACCCATCTGCTATTAAGGAACCTAACAGCTAGACTAAGCAAATAAACAAAGCAGAGCATCTGGACTCTGGACCGTGATCATGTCCAGGGTGAATATTACTTTTCCTAAATGTCTGAGATCTTTTTTTTCTGCTACTGCTTTGATCATGGCAACGAGCACCTCTTCTGTCTTTTTCTCTTTCGTTCCTTCTGACGCAGCAAACGAGGAGCCTCGGGTGGACTTCCTCCTGATGATGGATGACTGGCAGACGGTCTTCTCCAAGGGGCTCTTCTCACCCGGAGATAACTCCAACTCTGCAGCACCTCCATCCTCTACTTTGTGAAATGTCTGAAGCAGGGAGAGGATTTAAAATGTAAGTCACAAGTGTGCAGTTTTTAGTTTTTTACTTTAATGTTTTTTTGTTGTGTGGGTCACCTGCATCGTCACCAACCCGTGGTAGACTCCCTTTATCTCCATCAGCTGGCTGTGAGTCCCCATCTCCACAATTTCACCATTACTGAATCCAGCAATGATGTTGGCATTTCTGATGGTCGAGAGGCGGTGAGCGACCACGATGGTGGTGCGACCCAGTCGTACCTGGATGCAATTTAAGAAACAAAAAGCGATTTTTTTTTTTTTTTCTTTTTTCTTTTTTTAAGCCTTGAAGTGGCAACATTTATCAGCCAGAGCTGTGGACCTTTGACGCTTTCTGAAGTGTTGAAATTGTATAACTGCTATGATTACATGAATGCTTGCTGTCAACCTTTGTCGTGCCGTTTCTGATTCACGCTCTGTCGGATCCTCACACCTAACCCACCACTAGCAACCAGTGCAGACGCAGCTCCTGGTTCGACATGTTGGAGACCTCTTGGAGATCTAAAGGCTGTCTCCTGCTTGAGAGGAGCACGTGTCTGCGTCTGTACCTTGTCAAGAGCAGCCTGTACGATGGTCTCGCTCTCAGCGTCCAGGGCAGACGTGGCTTCGTCCAGCAGGAGGATTTTCGGGTTGCGGACTAGAGCTCGGGCGATGGCGATCCTCTGCTTCTGTCCTCCGCTCAGCTGAGTCCCTCGATCTCCCACCAGCGTCTCAAACTTCTGCTCAGAGATAATGGACCAGATATCAGCGAGTGTCAGACAGAGGCAGAGATAAATGAGGTCTCACATCTGGAAGGTTCATGATGAAGTCGTAAGCGTTCGACTCTTTAGTGGCTCGTTCGATCTCCTCCTGCGTCACGTCGAGTCGGCCGTATCTGATGTTCTCGGCGATGGTGGTGGCGAAGAGGATGGGCTCCTGACTCACCACTCCGATCATCTCTCTCAGGTAGCGGATGTTGAGAGAGCGGATGTCGTGACCGTCAACAAA
>JABWDL010000368.1:0-17427 GCA_015343265.1 Pao palembangensis | reverse complement strand
CAGGAGAATGAGCCAGAGGTTCACCTTCCAACAAGACGGTGATGTACGTACCAAGCAGAGCCCCCCCCCCCCCACACACACACACACACACACACACACTCTCAAGGTTCTAAACTCAGTTGTGTTAACATTAATGACTTCCAGAACACAGAAATACGCACACTTTCACAGTCTCTGCAGTCGTGAAACTCGGCTTTGTTCACGGAAGCCTTCATTTCCTCAGAGAACTCCTCGAACTCGGGCTTCACTGTCCGGAGCAGCGTCACGGTGTTCAGGGAAGCAAAGGCTTGCTTGGCGTTGTTGTCATGTTTATCGCCTTTCTTCCACGAGCCGTTGCCTGCAATCACAGAGGGACATGGACTGAGACCTTTATTCCTCCATCTTTACTGGAAACAACAGCTGATTCTTCTCCAAACGCTGAACCGCGCCATTACGTCGACTAACGAACACACCAAATCAACGACGGCTCCGCTTGACTCATTTGTGACGTTTGGACTGATTAATAAATAAAATACACTCAGTGGCCACTTGTTGATGCACCCCAAACACCCTTAATAATCAACTTAATGATTAATATTCCACATTTACGTGTGCACACCCTGATAAACATCAGCGATCTTTTTTACGTTCCACCGTTTCCACAAACATCCGGCTGAAAAGGCCTTAAATATGTTCCTCATTCTGGTCCGCATTCTTCCGTTAAGAATCCGACGTGTGGGGTGGAACACGTGTTTATAATGGCCTTAATGACATAACAAGACAATTCCGGTGGATTACATTTGCATGTGCACATTTTTGGTGAAGAAGGTAGAGTCTGGATGCGCCAGCACTGGTCCTGGCTCCCAGTCGCTGCCAGGTCAGATGGTTTAGGTTAACCGCTCAGCTCCTCCCGGGGTTGGTGGTTTGACTACAGGGTCAATAACTCACCTGTGTCTAAGAATGCGCTGTGCACCTATAGAGCCCCGGGAGTGCCAACCAGAGCTGGCTCGAGCCCCTTTGGTGCCCTGGGCCAGATTATAGGCTATTGGTTTACTTTTTCCTTTATTGACGTATTTTTTGGAGGGTCTGACATGGCTCCCCCTCCAGAACATGGACCCCCCCATGTGACTGCCCATGCACAGAGCCTTCCCTGGTATGAACATTGGGTTTAATTTCATTTAAAAATGTTCCCATCCATTCCACATCCAGAGGAGCCAGATGAGGTGGTTCAGGTATCTGTATCGGAATCCCCCTGGACGCCTCCCTTGGAAGGTGTTCCGGGCATGTCCCAGCGGTAGGAGACCCCGGGGAAGCCCCAGGACACACTGGGGTGACTGTGTCACTCGGTAGACCTGGGAACACCTTGGGATACTCCTGTAGCGCTGGAGGAAGTGTCCGGGGAAAGGGAGTTCTAGGTGTCCCTGCTCAGACTGCTGCCCTGGACGAGCCGAAGAAAATGGATAGACGGATGATGAATTTTCCTCAAAGCAAATGTTCCGCTTTTAACATAATTCTTCCATCCAAAAGTCTTTTATAGTTCTTCACTTAGGCCCCAGCGTGGCTGAAAGATGGTCGTCCTTCAACAGGTAGGGCCCCAAACTTCCAGCCGTGCACAGTGGAGTGCTGTGATCCGATTCCCTGGTGCACCTTTTAGGCATAACCCTCAAAACCTGGGACTCCCAATCAAGTTGTAGTGTTGAAAAAGCCTTTCTGACTGGGTCGTATCGTAGCTTTGACATAACACGACCCAAAACACAGAAGACAAAGTCAAAGTCAAGTTACTCCAACCAAAGTATGTTTTAATAATGTTTCCAGTATTAAAAGGCATCACCATTTTATATATTAACACACTTTGCGATGAATTTATAGGAAACAAGTAGCCGAGAAGGTGGGCGAGTAAAACCGGTGTGTTAGTAAAGAGGTAGGATGACCAGGTTTGGGGATTTGTGATGCCACAAACTGGATGAACCAACCGACATAACCCATTAGAACAGGGGTGGGCAATGATTTTGGGTTTGAGATCTTGATGTTAGCATGCTAGGTGAAGGGGGGGGGGGGGGGGGGGGAGTCTGAACCTTTTTCTAACCAATCAAGCTGACAACCAAGAAGAAACGACTTCATTTGGCTTTTGGAGAAATGATTGTGAAGGCTCTGCGGGCCGGATTCAATAGTTCATTGGGCCACATGTGGCCCCCGGGCCTCAGTTTGCCCACCTCTGCAGTAGAACACGCTTCAAACATGTTTTAATCTGACAAGAATTCAGGCGCTATGCTGAGAGCAGGATTAGAGTGATCGCTGAGACAAATCGTAGACATTTGTCAGAAAAGGAAAGGAAACAGTAGAAAGAATCTGATGGACTTTACCGTATGACGAGGCATTGAAGAGATCGACATTAAAAAACATATAATTGCCGCCGGTCAGCTGTCTTGCGTGTGCAGCCAACATGAGCTCTCGGATGTCTTCCGCTCCCATGCACATGATCACCACTGCAGAGAAAGGACAAGACAAATGAAGTTATATTTGCATTCTGATTCCATTCATACGGCGTCTGTCAAAATCAAAATTGTCTCTAGTACAAGACGGACACCCACAGCCTGGCGCCCCCCCAGTTCGTCAGGCTTAAGGGGGTCATGCGGGGACAAACTCAAGGTTCAGGATCTGCTCTGGTCCCTCTGGTTTCATTTGTCCTTTAACCTTTAGCCAGTCTGAGCTGTGCTGCTGTTGGCTAATATAGATAGTAGATAATAGAAAATAGAAAATAGATATTAGATATTAGATAATACCCAGGATCCTGGCTGGAGCAGCAGCAACAGTTTTCCTTTCCTCTCAACGTATTACACTATGGTTGTAAGGCTGAACCTCCTCTTCTCTCCTCAGCTCTTCTCTCCTCAGCCCTCCTCTCCTCCCCTCTCTTCCTCTCATCCCCTCAGCCCTCCTCTCCTCTCCCCTCCCCTCCTCTCCTCCTCTCCCACAAACAAACCTTAGTTTTTAGAAAAAGCTATCGACACTGTGTAAAACTCTAGTTTACTACATGATAAAAATGCAAGCTGATAATAACGAAAATGCCTGAAATAATAAAACCATTCAATTATCCTAACGTATGCTGCTGCTGTTTAATAGAATGTTATTAAAATGGTCCTAATTTGTTTTCGGCAGCTCCGTTCAGTGGGTCCCTCCTCATCGCTAACGGCATCACCCAGCCATAAATGTGCGTAGGCAACGGGCCCAGCTCCTTATTCGATTCTGTTCTTTGGCCCGGACCCATGTTTGGTGAATGTGGGCGTTGAACATATGAGAGCTTCGTGTTGGGGGCCAGCTGTTTTTGGGTTCCTTTAGTTCTTCCCTGTGTTTCTGTCTGAATGCGGCCACCTTGGTGTGCCTTTGGTGGTGACTCTTACTCAGAACCAGTGCTCTGCGGTTGCTGATGCTAATCACATGATGGTGAGCTCACACACAGGTCCACCTCTGATAGAATTACGAGCGTACAGCCGCAGGCGCGACCTTTGCCAGACCTGCCGGCAGAAAGCTGACCAGCAACCATCTTCCCTTCTCTTACGTGCCGCTTCTTCAAACTGGATTCCATTTTAATCGCTGTTAAAAATCTGTATCACTGTTACACGCAGTGGCTCCCCTCGTGCACACAGATGAGAGGGTGCACCGTCTCCATGGTGATGCCCTTATCTGTGATGTGAAGCTTTGCTGCACGTGACATCAGGAGAGACAAGAGCAGCATCCATCTGCTGCCTGATGGACGACGTCCTTCACTGAGCGCTCGCAAGCACATTTGAGCAAACTACTGTTAGAAAATGATTGCAAAACACAGTAATTACTATATACTATAATAAGTTTGGTACTTCTGATAAAGTATATAATTTAATATCAATAGTATTGTCATAAAAATACTTTTGTGTCAATAACGGGAGTGGTAAAAAGGAAGATGATGGTATGGATAACCCAGAAAAAGGTCTGAGCAACTGACCTTTCACATTGAATGATGCTTAAATTACTAACTCACAGGGTCACATGTTACTAACGCATCTGAATTTAAATAAAGATGTTGCGATGTCTCTGGTTCGAGCAGACGGCCTGAATAGGACTCATGCTTTTATTCTGAAAGGTCACACAGGCGCGAGGGGATGAGTTAAGTGCTTCTAACTGATGAAGGAAGAAGTTAATAAAGCCTTAGAGCTAGAGGAAGACACGACTTCAGTTCAGTTCTGAATAAAAACACATTCTTTACAACAGTCAGTCAATTCCAAAGTGAGCACATGACACGTGCGAGGCCGTTGATTGGCTGGATGCGCACACGCAAAGGTGATGGTTAAAGTTTGATGATGCTGAAGGCGGAGCTCTGGCATTGATGGAGCTTTATTAATGAATAATTAACACATGAATTATTCATGAATAATGACTGATTCATGAATAACGAATGAAGCCAGTCTGTTTCACTGCATCCGTCAGACTAGGTTGTTTTGTTTCTCACATTCGAGTCCTTCAGGTGCTTGTCTGCAAACTCCAGGTTCCTTTTGGAACCTTCAGTGGAGCATTTTTTTTAATTTTATTTCTTTATTTTTTGTAGCCGCTTGCAGATCTGTGGCTTGACGCAGACTTTGAGCTCTGCACTCAGCTCTTCTGCTTTCGACTCTCATGTGCAGGTCACCTGTGAGAAACTGTGGACATCCTGGAGGTTGTGGCGGCTCAGAAAGTGTGGAGACTCGGACGATTGGCGTTGAACGGAGATTTGCACCAGCAAAGCCACAGTTCACTGGTACCAGTCCTGATCTCACCCTGGAGAGTCAGGTAGGACGGGTTCCGCTTCTAACAGCTGACTGAAACTGCCTCTTAAGGAAAAGAGTCATTTTCCTTCACATCCGACCTCAATCCGGGTGTGGAAACACCTCACAGGAAGTCCTAAACCTGACTAAAGGTCACAGGTCAAGGGTCCGATCTCCATACAGCTTTTGACCTGTCAAACACATCTTTAATACTAGATCTCCAAAATCCTGTTTCGACTCTGTTTCTGGGGTAATAAGAGTAGACCGATGAGATATTTGTCATTTTAGGGCGTTGTCATGACAACGTGAAAAAGTGAAAGGGTCCGAACATTTTCCGACTCTAAGCCTGCACAGAATTTCAAAGTAAGACGAGTTTTCCTGCAAAGGGGAGAGAAGCAAACAACATCTGGCAACAACACCGCCTCCTAGCCATGGTGGAGCAGTAGGATGCGTGTGCACGACACGTGCGCTCACTTCACAAGTTGCTTTTGTGAGTCGCGGCGTGAGATGACTAGATGGAATGAGTCGTCCACAAACCAGAGAGATCATCTGTTTCCTGAGGACCCCTTCCAGCGGGAGGACTTAACATTCCCCCCCTCCCCCCACACACACACACACTCCTTCTCTCTAGAGGTTTTAATCTTTTAGCTCTATAAATGTGTAATAAACACTTTGTTCTCTCATGCTTGGAGTCATAATGTTACCCTCTGCATCTCGGAGGAGGTGTGAGGCTGAATTACCTTCTGTGTCCATGATGTTCTGGAGGATGTCGTCCGTGTCCAGAGCAACCCCCTCATCGAAGGCGTATGTTTTCATGTGGATATCGGGCATGAGGTGGTAGATGCCCTCCAGGGTGAAGAAGCAGTTCCTCTCCTGCCTGTCGTCTTCGTAGACCAGCAGCGCGCTGCTCCAGTCGAAGCGCTCGAACATCGCGGCGAAGATCTCTGCCATCTTCACGTAGGACGGCGCGATGCGGGTCAGCTGGGAGTATTCCGCCTTCTTGTTGCTGAAAGCTGCGGCCAGCGCACCTGCCGAGATCACCGGGACGCTCCAGTGGGACGCAAGCCTCACCACTGCCGCCGCCTCGTACTCGCACACTGGACCCAGGATCAGATGAGGCTTCTGGCCACAGGAGCGCTCCACCAGCGTGAACACGGCGCTATTTACACAGTCCGAGTCCGCGAAATGGATGTTGAAGCGGAAGCCGGAGAAGCGCGCGTCCGTCTCCAGCCGGCGCTGCGCGTAAAGAACCGCCGGCGCGACCCTCGCGGAGGAGAACAGATAGGAGTTGTTCTGGGGCAGAAAGGCCAAAACTTCTATGTTCTCAGTGACGTCCGCCACAGCCTGCACCAGCGCGGCTGACAGACACACGTAGAGGCTGCAGAGGGACAGCATGGTGCACCTTCCCCGACCCAACTTCAGATGTGGAGGACAGCTGCTGCTGCTGCTGCTGCGTCTTCAGGAGACTCCAGCTGGTGTCCCGCTCACAGAGCAATCCGACCCAAGTAATCCGTTTACCGCCAGGTGTGCGTGTTTGTCATTTCTGAAAATAATAACAATAAGAGTCGTATATGCATACATCCACACACATATATTCTAATCTATCTATCTATGAAGTTATGTGTTTTATTGAGTAATCTGGTCTCCTAGGATCTACAGAC
Organism: Pao palembangensis; assembly: GCA_015343265.1. Taxonomy (NCBI): domain Eukaryota; kingdom Metazoa; phylum Chordata; class Actinopteri; order Tetraodontiformes; family Tetraodontidae; genus Pao; species Pao palembangensis. Next base: position 11,012 of record JABWDL010000368.1, on the reverse strand, counting down.
TTTGGCCAGATTCGGCTCAGCCTGCAGGCTCCATGCACTCTGGCTCCAGGCAGGACTTTCAAGCATCTTTTCATGGTTATTCTGCGTCACCGGAGCGCTGCCCACCTCCTTCTTAAAGCTACACTTCCTGCTTGCAGCGTTCACACACACACACGCGCGCACACACACATTTGTGTCATGTCAGAATTAAACGCTTTCCATCAAATTTTATATGACGTCCTTAACAAACTTATCTGCCTGGGATAACAGCCTAAAAGGGACAAGGACACAGTCACGCATGCTTGGTGGATTCTAGCTCAGGAGTGGGTTACAGGAACGCAGACAACCACTTGAATTAAATGTTTTCAGAAAAATAACGAGTAAAATCTCAAAAAACACAGCTGAGATTAGCACTTGAGAGCATGCTCAAACATCACTCATAAGGCTATAAAGAGACTACATAAAAATAGATAATATACAGAAACAGAAATACATGCTAATAATTTGACTAACATGGTAAAGTGGTCTTTCAATAGCTGAAGTTATTGTCTTTTATAATAGATGTCCTAGGCCAAAAGCTTTGTTTTGCGAGCATTTGCGCCCTCTATCGGTGACAACATTACCCTTAACCAAGATAAATAAAGTAAGATTGAAAAAGAAATGAAGGGAAGCTGAACTTAGCAAGGAAGCCAGTTTCTAGTTGGCTGGTTTATTCTGAAATTCGGAGTGTGTAAAATTGAATAATTTTTCCTTGTTTGGTTCTGGTTGGTTTCAATAATTTAAGGGTTGAGTTCCATTGCATCTCAGATTATTTTTTATTTAGAATTTGTTAGATTTTAATTGTAATGATTGTATTTTGTTGTATTATGTTGGAAATGTGAAATAGAAATTCTTGGACCCCAGGAAGAAGAGTCTTCACTGCAGTGAGGACTAATGGGGATCTGTAATAAACAATAAACAACAAAAACTATTTCAGCTAACCAAATGTTTATATTATTATTCTTATTGTTGTGGTTGTTCTTCTTATAATTATTATCATTAATTATTACATGATAGCAACTGTCAACATGCCTCCTCGCGCTTCCTACCTTTGTTGTAGATGCAACATTTTTTTTTCTCATTCACAAAGTGCTACATTCAGGGACATTTTAGGAGACAGCTTTAACCGCTTTCCTGAGCCCCTCTTGCTCCCTGGGTCTCCACACACCGCAAAGGTGAAGCGTTGTGCAGAGTTATTGCACTGAAAAAGACACAAAAAGAGACTGAAAAGACATGGAACAATGAAAAAAGTGTCCTCAGGAAAACTGGACTCGTCTGTCCACAAATCCTCATCCACATCACAACCAATATCTCCTGCAGCGTGGAAAGAACCTTTCACACACTGTCCATCTCCATGCTGAGAACAGTTCCTCATTGGGTTTAAGGAATGGGGAGTAGGATGAGCAACTCCTGCAGCATCCTGATGTGGGTCGGAGTAAAAGCCCATCATCAGCAAAGAAAGATCTTCCTCTTGGAATATCACCGATTCTACATGTCGTTTATCGTACACTCCCTGTGTACGTATTCACTTCTATTTTCTGCTACGCAGAAAGCCTTTTTTCCATCTATGTTCACCCTGCAGTCCCCGTTTTCTTAAGCTTAATTAACACTTTCTTTCCATAAACCTGCCCTCCAACTCTTATTATATCATTCTAATATTATTCTCAATGAACTGTCATTAAGATGTTGCAATGTTCTATTTCCACTCGGTGAGAACGTGGTATTTATACTGTCTTCTTGCTCTACATTACTTTTTAAACTGTTCTGATTTTGGTCTGTGTTCTTTTCTTTCCTTTTCTTTTCATCCTCCTCCGTCAGATTCTCATTAGTCTGAACTTTAACCATCATATCAGGTTAATTACGGGATAGATCCAACCACTTTAAACTCCACTCTTCTCTTTAATCACTTCTCATACTCCATTCACAAGTGTTTTCTTCCTATAACGTCTCCTCTAATAATGTATTTTAGCTTCTCCAACTGTTTTCTGTAGGTATTTAATCCACCACAAACTCCTTTTTTTTTTTCCAAAAAATGAACACTAACACTACGTGAATTACATCAATGAATGTGAATATTAGAAAAAGACATACGTACAATAAAACGGTAACACTTTAGATTAGGGAACACAGAGGTATAAGCTGCTCTGCTCAGCACCTTAAACCTCTAAATTCAGGTTAACCTGGGTGACCCCAGGTCAGAGGTGCCTACTCACCTGAACCAAAGCAACCTGCCTTGGATAGGGCTGGTCTGGAAGGGTCAGGTGAGGAACCCGTCTGTGAGGTGAACAAAGCACAACAGCTGGACACAGTAACAATCATAAAACAGGTTGTTTACAAGTTGAACCTGAAGTAAACATGACGTGTAAGGCAACTTCGTTTAAAACAATTCCCAAAACACTGACACATTCTGCCTGTCGTCTCTTCACTAGCCAGCTTTCTATGTGTGTGAGTGAGAGCGCGCACGCTGTGTACATCTCATCTGTCTGTCTGAGACGACTCACTTTTGTGCTCGACGTCTCTGTGACCTCAGTCAGAAAAGACAAAAACACAAATCGCTGCTGTGAACAACCATTTTTCTACACGATACTTCAACCTGGATAAACACATAGTAACCAAAAATCTATATAACTAAACAGGTGAGCAAATCAAGGTTTTCCATCACAGTACATTCTAGAATAGTCTCAATCAGCAGAGGAAAACCTAACATTCTACTCCAGAGGTGGGCAAACTGAGGCCCGGGGGCCACGTGTGGCCCGATGAACTATTTAATCCGGCCCCCAGAGCCTTCACAATCATTCCTCCAACAGCCAAATGAAGAGGGATGTCAGCTTGATTGGTTAGAAAAAGGTTCAGACCCCCCCTTCAGCTAGCATGCTAACATGTCCTCTCAAGAAGGTGGGGCCAAACATCATCTGGAGCTTCATCATCCATCTCTAGTTGCACCAATTTACAGGCTCTTCTACATATTTCCTCAGTCAAAAGTCCATCAAGCAGGATCTTTAGCTAACCTCTGATCCTCATCTGGGGGGCTAGTTTCCTGCTCCACCTGGCCGGCCCCTTCATCAAGACCTACAACCCAATGTGGCCCTTAAGGCTAAAGAATTGCCCACCCCTGTGGTACTCTATGTTGTCACACATAAGAACTAAAATTATAATCAAAACATGAATAATCACATAAACATAACATTTTCTTTCAACCTTAGAGCCATACCACCTTAAGAACGGTATAATCCAGGATCTGTTAACTCCAGTTCTCAACTTCCAGTTTAAATCGTTCTCTACCTTGTGTTCAATTCAGTTTTGGCCAAATTCAGATGTCTCCTCCTCTTGTAGACAAATTGAAATCATGTTTGTAAATGTGCTTCTTAAATGTTGCACTGCTAACACACAATAACTCATCATTAGCAGCACACCAGCCAGCTGGACATGAAAACAACCAGTTCGAAGTCCCGTGTCTCTTTTTCAAAAGTCTTGTCTGCATGAGAACCCTCCCTGACCAGTGATGAAGGCGAAGGTTCTGTGCCGTGTCTCTTCAGCCTGTCTCTTCTGTTTGCACACTTTTCGTGGTCTTTTCCTTCCAGCGTTTGACTGTGGCTGCTGTGTTTAGTGTTGGGGGTATGAGAGGAGCGGCTGCTTCTCTCTCCTGCTGTGAAAAGAACCAGATCCTTCGGCCAGGGCTTTAGTATCTGCTAATGTGTAAGGGCCAGCGATGGGGGGATAGAGTAAAGGAGGCTCCTTCCGTAGGTGGAGCCCTCTGCTGCCTTTTCCCGACTCCTGCCTGTCGCTGCCTCGGTTGGCTGCAGACGGTGGAGGCCTCTCAGCGTGGGAAGCCTGGGGGCCCTCATCCTCTGGGGACTGGAGGATGTGCTGCTGAGTCTCCTGACTTAGTATCATCATCACAGCACCTGTACGGAGCAAGCAGTTACAGAGGATTGTAGCATTTCAATTAAAAACAGATCTCTTAGCAGCCAATTAATTTGACTCCTGCAAGCCCTGCAGCTGTGGTGTAGCGAGAAGTCAGTTCCCAAACCTGCGCTGTTGGTTTATCAGAGGAAATGGCTGCGCTAGTGTCCACTAAAATATCCGCAGCTAGCTGGATCTGGGTGATGTTGAAAGTCCAACTGCTGCTCTGGTCCCGTCTCACTCTGGCTTCCCTGTGTGTTTTGATGCTAACCAAATTCAACATTTTCTCATCAAACAACCCTTCCAGCAGCCATTCATTGTTCGTCCAGTTGTGCCTTTTGGCAGAAAAAGGGTGTAAAAATTCCCAGCTTATTCTCTTTAATACTATTCCTTCGGGCGACTGCCCTGGTGCATGTTTCTGATCATGTGTTTGCAGTGAGTACTGCCTGTTCTTTGCCGCTTCACCATCTATATTTATTTACAGCTGCTTTGCACTGCTTGTGCACAACACATTTGATTGCTTTATTAATGGAGCCCCAGGTTGGTTGGGCTCATGCATGAGGCTTCTCGCATAATTTAAACCAATTTAAAATGACATTTTCTTCTTTTTGATCCACAATACCAGCCCTTTTCACTAAAGAACCAAATTGCACATACCCATTTGTGTTGTGTTGGGATCCTGTTCCGGACTCCAGCTTGTTGCTAGCATTTTCTGGCTCCCTTTGTGGTGAAGATGAAACAACACTGGAAGCGTTGTGTCGTCTTAAAGTCAGATTGACATTTATTAACACAGTGTGGACTCCCGAAACCTCCTCAATCTCTGACGTTCAGGCTTTACGCTCACAATTTAGCCTCAACGGCTAAATCAAACACATCCACAAATCTATCACCATGCGTGCATTGTTTTAGCACTTGCGTCTCACTCCCATGTAGTTCATTTCATTTCTTTCTATCAGGACCTCTGCCTGAGCACTACCATCATAATAAAACCAGACATTATACATCACACCCAGATTGGACTCTACGCTCTCAACAAATCATTTTGGGGGGCCAACATTTTCTGTTCCATGTTCAGAAGAGTGTTTAGGGTGACCAACACATTGAGAATTCAGGTGAACATGGATCTGGCACAGAGAAGTGGACTGATGAATGCATGAAAGCATAACCCTTAGAACAGGGGTGGGCAGTTATTTAGCCTGAAGGGCCACATTGGGTTGTAGATCTTGGTGAAGGGGCCAGCCAGGTGGTGCAGGAAGCTAACCCCCCAATGAGGATCAGAGGTTAGCTAAAAATCCTGCTTGATGGACTATTGACTGAGACAATATTCTGAAGAGCCTGTAAATTGGTCCAACTAGAGATGAAGGGGGGGGTCTGAACCTTTTTCTAACCAATCAAGCTGACAACCCTCTTCATTTGGCTGTTGGAGAAATGATTGTGAAGGCTCTGCGGGCCGGATTAGAGAGTTCACCGGGCCACTTGTGGCCCCTGGGCCTCAGTTTGCCCACCTCTGCCTTAGATAAATGCCACACTGTGCACTGTATGTCCGCTGCGCTTGTTGAGCAAACACTGATTGTCAAACTCTTGCTAAAGATGAGCACATACCTCTGTCTGTCCACTCCAAACCTGGGACACGTCTGTTAAAAAAAACAAGCAAAAAAAAAAAAAAAACATTTCAATGTATGAAGCCCTTTTTAGGAGAGTCAGGTGCACTGAGGACGAGGAGCGTCTGGAGCCTGCATCACCAAGACACGATAAGAGTGATGATGGAGCCATCACATGAGAAAATGATAAATGCCAGGGTGGAATACATTCTGAACTACAAGAAGCTGCTGTTGGATTTACAGCTTCCATCGACAGGAAAAGAATATCCTAGATTACATAAAATGCATGTGGACTCTGCAGGTCGATTCAGATTGGATTAGAGAACTCCGAATGAAGTCGGACCAACACCCCCAGACAGTTGGAACAGGCGTTCCATAACACCAAGAAAAACGATTTAACAAGCAGCTGTAGTCCTGCAACGTGTCTTCACTTAGTGGGGTTGATCGGCGCTCCTGACTGGGGTTAGCCTAAGATAACTTAATATATATGACGAAGGTCCGATTCTTTCTTCACAATTAGAAACTTTCTGGAGTGTTGTTCACGACATCGGTGCCAATTAAGCATTGTAGTATGTGTTATTTTCCTTTGACGTAAACAATGGAAGGTGGCTCGACTCCACCCACAGTGTGACTACCGCTAACTGCCCTGTAGAGGGATAGTCCGGTTGCATAAATGATTCCCGCCAATCGATCTAGAAGTCTAGTCCGATTTCGATGTGAATGGAAACTCTCTTAATGTCCCTTTGAGTGACTTAGTCTTCATCACAAAATGGCCAAACTCTTCACCGACTCAGACTTTGTTTAAGGTCTTTCAAAGTTCTTGACCTATTTATGTCATTTCTGTGTACTTAAACGCATTTATTTTACTTGTTTACTTTTTAAATTGAACTTTCCTTCTGCAGATATAGCTACATTCTCTGAATTCTGTTATTAATGTGAGACCTGCTATCGCTAATCACCACAAACTCTACCGATGCAAAACCATTAGAAATCTGCTACAGGTAATTTTTGACAGATTTTTAGTGGTTGAGTATTTGGAGCTAGTCACAGGAGTCCAGTATCCTCCAGCTGGTACCATTCTCCATAGATATCTTCACTTTGAAGCACTTATGGACCATGAACCGTTATTGTTGTGGGGCCTGTGGCGATTGGTATGTTCAAGAAGAAGCAGACAGCAACTGTGTGGTCATAACTGAAGCAGGTGTGTAGTGGACCCAGTGTAGGTGTGTAGGAAGGTGACCTGGTCTGAGATCTGGAAAGCTGAGCCCCACCGTATCACATTCCTCATCCAGGCAGTTTATGGTGTGCTTCCAAGCCCATCTAACCTGCAAACATGAGGCAGAATGTCCTATGTGTTCCCAGCAAGCTACCCTGGAACACATCCTCAGCTGCTGCACTACAGCACTTGGTGAAGGACGGTACCGTTGGAGGGTACCTCCTTAGGTCCACCGCTGAAACCATCAGCATTGGACTTGAGTGGACAAAGCAGAGTCCCTCCAAGAAAACCATCGGCTTTGTCAGAGCCGGGGAACAGGAATTCCCTGCTGGAAGACCACTCGCAGGCATCCTGAACTCCGCAAGAGACTGCTACCTGCTGGTGGTTGGGGTCTGATCAGTCCCGGCTGGGTCACCTGGTTGAGGGTGTGTGACGTCAAAAGGCCCAAAACACCCAACGATTCCAAGAACATCACTGATGATGTGTCCAGAGACATCGGCAGATGCAGAAGAATGTCAGAGAAGAATCGAGAAGAATGTCCAAATATCTGGAAATCCAGGAATCTAAAGTGTTTGGAATTATACCCAAGAGGACTGGAAGCTGGAAAACTCACTCCTCTGTTCTCTTCCTACTGTTTTCCGAGGGAAGCACCTTGGCACTAGTTAAGTCCCTGATATACATTAGTACCCTGGTCATGTGGTGCAGTGGTGATTTAAAAAAACGAGATTGGAACTTGGAATGATACCCGAGTCTGTTGTCAGTCGTGGCTGCAGGTTCCAGAGCCAGATCATGAACATGAAGGTAAGGAACGGAGTTCGCCAGGGCCAGATGGCAAAATCCACTTCCCAAGTCAACACCGGGTTCTGAGGAAAAAAAAGAAATAATTCACAGTTGTGAAATCATTATTACATCCTTCTTTACCCCAACAATGGGCTTTGTTGTTCCCCCAAAAGTGTAATGGAACTAAAAAATGCAGGATGTTGAACTGGTGTGATGAGTAGAAGCCAGTAAGTTTCCAGCGGCTGACCTTTATGAAGCGCCAGCTCCGTCGTGATGCGGTGTTTTGGAGCGGTTCCTTGACTGGGGCGGTGCGTCGGCCCTGCTGTGATCCCACTGCTGTTGGAGGGAGATAAACTGGAGCAAGTGGCCAGACTGGGGAGCCTAAAGGCCGGGCTGGGACTGCACACACGTGTCCGGATCGTCAGAGTCACCATGCCTTTCTTCAGTTTCTGATCAAGACAAGACGAAAACGCTTGAACTGATGCACACGCAAAAGTGAGGCATTAATGTCGCTGTTCACCAGACCATAGATGGGATGGCTGGTCAGGTCTGTAACTGCCATCCTTGTCATGGACCCTGTGTTTGTGTGTGTGTTCCGTTTTGTTTTGTGTTCTTCCCCCTTGGGTTGGTTCTCTCCCTGGCAGAGTGGGCGAGTGGCCCGCTGTGTGGAAGACCTGCACTAAGACACACCTGGGGGCCAGATCGTTATGAACCAGCGTGGTGGGATCAATGGCAATTCCAGTGTCTGCCTGTGATTTACTACGGACAGTCTAATGTATATTTATTTACTGACTGCAGCGGTTTTTCCTTGTGTATTTCTGCCTGTGGATTAGCCCACGTGTGTCCTTAAGGGGCCCACGGAAGGCTCCATGATCAACTGCAGGATTGATACTACGAAAGATCGTACTTACAGTTCCCTTAAATCTCATGACCAAACTTGACAGGGGTGGGCAATTCTTTAGCTTGAAGGGCCACGTTGGGTCTTAGATCTTGGTGAAGGGGCCGGCCAGTTAGCTAAAGATCCTGCTTGAAGGACTACTGACTGAGAAAATAGTTAGAAGAGCCTGTGAATTGGTGCAACTAGAGATGGATGATGAAGCTCCACATGATGTTTGGCCCCACCTTCTTGAGAGGACATGTTAGCAGGCTAGCTGAAGGGGGGGTCTGAACCTTTTTCTAACCAATCAAGCCGACAACCCTCTTCATTTGGCTGTTGGAGACATGATTGTGGAGGCTCTGTGGGCCGGATTCAATAGTTCATCGGGACACATGTGGCCCCCGGGCCTCAGTTTGCCCACCTCTTTCATAGAGCGACATCTATAGTCCTCTTAGTAAACCTTTATCTGATATCTGAGCTGCAACACCTCCCTGATTGTAATGGATCCAACATCTACGATATCTTGTGTTTATCCAAACAAATGCAACTGAACAATCCAGAGCCGTTCTTATGAGGCTTCCTGTTTGGTTTTGGTGACACCAATGTACCTTGAAGGTCTGGATGGCCTGCTGGTGTGTGAGTCCCTGAAGAGTCTCTCCATTCACTTGCAGAATTTCATCACCTGAAAAGGAGAGTAGAACCAGTACGCAGACACACAAATGGACCTGTACAGTTGCATGCAAAGGTTTTGGCAGCTTGTGTCAAAATTTCTGCAAGTGATCAAGTGGAAGAGGGAACATTCATATTTATTTAAATATTTGAGATTTCTGATGATATCAGAGATTCCTGGACCGTCGTCCATGCACTGCTCTTTTGAGATCTATTTACAGACATCTCCTTTTCAACTGGCTTTTTCTAACAGATGCTCTTATGTTGGTTTCATTCTTTCTTTTTTCTGTCAAATGTTTCCAATTGGCTGGAAAAAAAATATCAACTATTGCAGGCAGAAATCTTCTATTTGACAGGACACGTACCAACAACCCATCAGGCTTGTCTGGGTGTCCTTTGCAAACCTCTAAAGTTTAATTTTTGTGGTGCGGCTGCAGGAGCCTTTCTTCTGATGACTCTTCCATGAAAGGTCATAACTTCTGCGGGTGTAGCTGAACAGCTGAACAGTCAACCACAACTTCCTGGAGGTCTTCTACAGCCAAAGAGGGGCTCGAGACTGCTTTTATAGCCATCCTACAAGCAGGACTCTGATAGTTTCCTTGTTCTTGTAGACTTTATCCTGACCTCCAATCTTCCTGTTAACTGTTATTTCTTCATTACATTTCAAGCTGAGGACCTGAAAACACTTTGCTGTCTTCTTACAGCCTTCAGCTGCTTTGCATCTTCAGAGTACGAGGCAAATGCTTAGAGCAGGGGTGGACAATTCTTTAGCCTGAAGGGCCACGTTGGGTTGTAGATCTTGATGAAAGGGCCGACCAGGTGGTGTAGGAAACTAACCCCCCAAATGAGGATCAGAGGTTAAATGATTGTGAAGGCTCTGCGGGCCGGATTAAATAGTTCATCGGGCCACATGCGGCCCCCGGGCCTTAGTTTGTCCACCTCTGGATTAGAGGAACTCATGGCTGCCGATAGTTGGGAAAAGATTAGAGGAATCTGGCTGTTTATCAAGCTTTGAAATTTAATAATAACACAAATTAAGGATTTTTACCCGTGGTCTACAGAAAAATAAGCATTAACTGATGATGGTTAAAACATTACACAAGAAATAATTGTGTGTTTTTTGGGAATCAGTTCATCTTCCAGTTGCCTAATCGGTCACATTCACAGTAATTTTGAACAAACATTCCCAAATATTTGCATGCCACTGTAGGCTGACTCTTTTTTATGACAATACTTTGGATTTTGTGTCAATAAAAAAAACAACATCCCTTAATAAAGTGCTTACCCTCTTTCAGTCGTCCATCAGCTGCTGCAGCTCCGTGATGGAAAATGGTTTTAACAAATATGCCCATGTGGCCATGTGCAGAGTCTTGTCCACCAACAATACTGAATCCCAGGCCCTACAAAGGTTACATCCTAACGTCAGTCAGAATTCATAAACGCTGAAGGCTGACCCAACAAAGGTCCAGACTGAACAGCAGCGCAAGAGAATTTAAGCAGGGTTCATAACACCCAGGGGCTGATGGAGCTAAAAGAGGAGCACAGCAACATGGCTGACATCCTAGAAAAGGTCTCAGATATAAAGACATGATCAGTACCAGGACCAGACATGACGGAAGGCGCATCACTGCTGATCTGAAAAGGGGGCACTCCTATCATCTACAACAGGGGTGGGCAATTCTTTAGCCTGAAGGGCCACACTGGGTTGTAGATCTTGATGAAGGGGCCGGCCAGGTGGTGAGCCTGTAAATTGGTGCAACTAGAGATGGATGATGAAGCTCCAGATGATGTCTGGCCCCACCTTCTTGAGAGGGCATGTTAGCATGCTAGCTGAAGGGGGGGTCTGAACCTTTTTCTAACCAATCAAGCTGACAACCCTCTTCATTTGGCTGTTGGAGAAATGACTGTGAAGGCTCTCCAGATTAAATAGTTCATCGGGCCACATGTG
>JABWDL010000367.1:0-17431 GCA_015343265.1 Pao palembangensis | reverse complement strand
CAGGAGAATGAGCCAGAGGTTCACCTTCCAACAAGACGGTGATGTACGTACCAAGCAGAGCCCCCCCCCCCCCACACACACACACACACACACACACACTCTCAAGGTTCTAAACTCAGTTGTGTTAACATTAATGACTTCCAGAACACAGAAATACGCACACTTTCACAGTCTCTGCAGTCGTGAAACTCGGCTTTGTTCACGGAAGCCTTCATTTCCTCAGAGAACTCCTCGAACTCGGGCTTCACTGTCCGGAGCAGCGTCACGGTGTTCAGGGAAGCAAAGGCTTGCTTGGCGTTGTTGTCATGTTTATCGCCTTTCTTCCACGAGCCGTTGCCTGCAATCACAGAGGGACATGGACTGAGACCTTTATTCCTCCATCTTTACTGGAAACAACAGCTGATTCTTCTCCAAACGCTGAACCGCGCCATTACGTCGACTAACGAACACACCAAATCAACGACGGCTCCGCTTGACTCATTTGTGACGTTTGGACTGATTAATAAATAAAATACACTCAGTGGCCACTTGTTGATGCACCCCAAACACCCTTAATAATCAACTTAATGATTAATATTCCACATTTACGTGTGCACACCCTGATAAACATCAGCGATCTTTTTTACGTTCCACCGTTTCCACAAACATCCGGCTGAAAAGGCCTTAAATATGTTCCTCATTCTGGTCCGCATTCTTCCGTTAAGAATCCGACGTGTGGGGTGGAACACGTGTTTATAATGGCCTTAATGACATAACAAGACAATTCCGGTGGATTACATTTGCATGTGCACATTTTTGGTGAAGAAGGTAGAGTCTGGATGCGCCAGCACTGGTCCTGGCTCCCAGTCGCTGCCAGGTCAGATGGTTTAGGTTAACCGCTCAGCTCCTCCCGGGGTTGGTGGTTTGACTACAGGGTCAATAACTCACCTGTGTCTAAGAATGCGCTGTGCACCTATAGAGCCCCGGGAGTGCCAACCAGAGCTGGCTCGAGCCCCTTTGGTGCCCTGGGCCAGATTATAGGCTATTGGTTTACTTTTTCCTTTATTGACGTATTTTTTGGAGGGTCTGACATGGCTCCCCCTCCAGAACATGGACCCCCCCATGTGACTGCCCATGCACAGAGCCTTCCCTGGTATGAACATTGGGTTTAATTTCATTTAAAAATGTTCCCATCCATTCCACATCCAGAGGAGCCAGATGAGGTGGTTCAGGTATCTGTATCGGAATCCCCCTGGACGCCTCCCTTGGAAGGTGTTCCGGGCATGTCCCAGCGGTAGGAGACCCCGGGGAAGCCCCAGGACACACTGGGGTGACTATGTCACTCGGTAGACCTGGGAACACCTTGGGATACTCCTGTAGCGCTGGAGGAAGTGTCCGGGGAAAGGGAGTTCTAGGTGTCCCTGCTCAGACTGCTGCCCTGGACGAGCCGAAGAAAATGGATAGACGGATGATGAATTTTCCTCAAAGCAAATGTTCCGCTTTTAACGTCATTCTTCCATCCAAAAGTCTTTTATAGTTCTTCACTTAGGCCCCAGCGTGGCTGAAAGATGGTCGTCCTTCAACAGGTAGGGCCCCAAACTTCCAGCCGTGCACAGTGGAGTGCTGTGATCCGATTCCCTGGTGCACCTTTTAGGCATAACCCTCAAAACCTGGGACTCCCAATCAAGTTGTAGTGTTGAAAAAGCCTTTCTGACTGGGTCGTATCGTATCGTAGCTTTGACATAACACGACCCAAAACACAGAAGACAAAGTCAAAGTCAAGTTACTCCAACCAAAGTATGTTTTAATAATGTTTCCAGTATTAAAAGGCATCACCATTTTATATATTAACACACTTTGCGATGAATTTATAGGAAACAAGTAGCCGAGAAGGTGGGCGAGTAAAACCGGTGTGTTAGTAAAGAGGTAGGATGACCAGGTTTGGGGATTTGTGATGCCACAAACTGGATGAACCAACCGACATAACCCATTAGAACAGGGGTGGGCAATGATTTTGGGTTTGAGATCTTGATGTTAGCATGCTAGGTGAAGGGGGGGGGGGGGGGGGGGGAGTCTGAACCTTTTTCTAACCAATCAAGCTGACAACCAAGAAGAAACGACTTCATTTGGCTTTTGGAGAAATGATTGTGAAGGCTCTGCGGGCCGGATTCAATAGTTCATTGGGCCACATGTGGCCCCCGGGCCTCAGTTTGCCCACCTCTGCAGTAGAACACGCTTCAAACATGTTTTAATCTGACAAGAATTCAGGCGGTATGCTGAGAGCAGGATTAGAGTGATCGCTGAGACAAATCGTAGACATTTGTCAGAAAAGGAAAGGAAACAGTAGAAAGAATCTGATGGACTTTACCGTATGACGAGGCATTGAAGAGATCGACATTAAAAAACATATAATTGCCGCCGGTCAGCTGTCTTGCGTGTGCAGCCAACATGAGCTCTCGGATGTCTTCCGCTCCCATGCACATGATCACCACTGCAGAGAAAGGACAAGACAAATGAAGTTATATTTGCATTCTGATTCCATTCATACGGCGTCTGTCAAAATCAAAATTGTCTCTAGTACAAGACGGACACCCACAGCCTGGCGCCCCCCCAGTTCGTCAGGCTTAAGGGGGTCATGCGGGGACAAACTCAAGGTTCAGGATCTGCTCTGGTCCCTCTGGTTTCATTTGTCCTTTAACCTTTAGCCAGTCTGAGCTGTGCTGCTGTTGGCTAATATAGATAGTAGATAATAGAAAATAGAAAATAGATATTAGATATTAGATAATACCCAGGATCCTGGCTGGAGCAGCAGCAACAGTTTTCCTTTCCTCTCAACGTATTACACTATGGTTGTAAGGCTGAACCTCCTCTTCTCTCCTCAGCTCTTCTCTCCTCAGCCCTCCTCTCCTCCCCTCTCTTCCTCTCATCCCCTCAGCCCTCCTCTCCTCTCCCCTCCCCTCCTCTCCTCCTCTCCCACAAACAAACCTTAGTTTTTAGAAAAAGCTATCGACACTGTGTAAAACTCTAGTTTACTACATGATAAAAATGCAAGCTGATAATAACGAAAATGCCTGAAATAATAAAACCATTCAATTATTCTAACGTATGCTGCTGCTGTTTAATAGAATGTTATTAAAATGGTCCTAATTTGTTTTCGGCAGCTCCGTTCAGTGGGTCCCTCCTCATCGCTAACGGCATCACCCAGCCATAAATGTGCGTAGGCAACGGGCCCAGCTCCTTATTCGATTCTGTTCTTTGGCCCGGACCCATGTTTGGTGAATGTGGGCGTTGAACATATGAGAGCTTCGTGTTGGGGGCCAGCTGTTTTTGGGTTCCTTTAGTTCTTCCCTGTGTTTCTGTCTGAATGCGGCCACCTTGGTGTGCCTTTGGTGGTGACTCTTACTCAGAACCAGTGCTCTGCGGTTGCTGATGCTAATCACATGATGGTGAGCTCACACACAGGTCCACCTCTGATAGAATTACGAGCGTACAGCCGCAGGCGCGACCTTTGCCAGACCTGCCGGCAGAAAGCTGACCAGCAACCATCTTCCCTTCTCTTACGTGCCGCTTCTTCAAACTGGATTCCATTTTAATCGCTGTTAAAAATCTGTATCACTGTTACACGCAGTGGCTCCCCTCGTGCACACAGATGAGAGGGTGCACCGTCTCCATGGTGATGCCCTTATCTGTGATGTGAAGCTTTGCTGCACGTGACATCAGGAGAGACAAGAGCAGCATCCATCTGCTGCCTGATGGACGACGTCCTTCACTGAGCGCTCGCAAGCACATTTGAGCAAACTACTGTTAGAAAATGATTGCAAAACACAGTAATTACTATATACTATAATAAGTTTGGTACTTCTGATAAAGTATATAATTTAATATCAATAGTATTGTCATAAAAATACTTTTGTGTCAATAACGGGAGTGGTAAAAAGGAAGATGATGGTATGGATAACCCAGAAAAAGGTCTGAGCAACTGACCTTTCACATTGAATGATGCTTAAATTACTAACTCACAGGGTCACATGTTACTAACGCATCTGAATTTAAATAAAGATGTTGCGATGTCTCTGGTTCGAGCAGACGGCCTGAATAGGACTCATGCTTTTATTCTGAAAGGTCACACAGGCGCGAGGGGATGAGTTAAGTGCTTCTAACTGATGAAGGAAGAAGTTAATAAAGCCTTAGAGCTAGAGGAAGACACGACTTCAGTTCAGTTCTGAATAAAAACACATTCTTTACAACAGTCAGTCAATTCCAAAGTGAGCACATGACACGTGCGAGGCCGTTGATTGGCTGGATGCGCACACGCAAAGGTGATGGTTAAAGTTTGATGATGCTGAAGGCGGAGCTCTGGCATTGATGGAGCTTTATTAATGAATAATTAACACATGAATTATTCATGAATAATGACTGATTCATGAATAACGAATGAAGCCAGTCTGTTTCACTGCATCCGTCAGACTAGGTTGTTTTGTTTCTCACATTCGAGTCCTTCAGGTGCTTGTCTGCAAACTCCAGGTTCCTTTTGGAACCTTCAGTGGAGCATTTTTTTTAATTTTATTTCTTTATTTTTTGTAGCCGCTTGCAGATCTGTGGCTTGACGCAGACTTTGAGCTCTGCACTCAGCTCTTCTGCTTTCGACTCTCATGTGCAGGTCACCTGTGAGAAACTGTGGACATCCTGGAGGTTGTGGCGGCTCAGAAAGTGTGGAGACTCGGACGATTGGCGTTGAACGGAGATTTGCACCAGCAAAGCCACAGTTCACTGGTACCAGTCCTGATCTCACCCTGGAGAGTCAGGTAGGACGGGTTCCGCTTCTAACAGCTGACTGAAACTGCCTCTTAAGGAAAAGAGTCATTTTCCTTCACATCCGACCTCAATCCGGGTGTGGAAACACCTCACAGGAAGTCCTAAACCTGACTAAAGGTCACAGGTCAAGGGTCCGATCTCCATACAGCTTTTGACCTGTCAAACACATCTTTAATACTAGATCTCCAAAATCCTGTTTCGACTCTGTTTCTGGGGTAATAAGAGTAGACCGATGAGATATTTGTCATTTTAGGGCGTTGTCATGACAACGTGAAAAAGTGAAAGGGTCCGAACATTTTCCGACTCTAAGCCTGCACAGAATTTCAAAGTAAGACGAGTTTTCCTGCAAAGGGGAGAGAAGCAAACAACATCTGGCAACAACACCGCCTCCTAGCCATGGTGGAGCAGTAGGATGCGTGTGCACGACACGTGCGCTCACTTCACAAGTTGCTTTTGTGAGTCGCGGCGTGAGATGACTAGATGGAATGAGTCGTCCACAAACCAGAGAGATCATCTGTTTCCTGAGGACCCCTTCCAGCGGGAGGACTTAACATTCCCCCCCCCCCCCACACACACACACACACACTCCTTCTCTCTAGAGGTTTTAATCTTTTAGCTCTATAAATGTGTAATAAACACTTTGTTCTCTCATGCTTGGAGTCATAATGTTACCCTCTGCATCTCGGAGGAGGTGTGAGGCTGAATTACCTTCTGTGTCCATGATGTTCTGGAGGATGTCGTCCGTGTCCAGAGCAACCCCCTCATCGAAGGCGTATGTTTTCATGTGGATATCGGGCATGAGGTGGTAGATGCCCTCCAGGGTGAAGAAGCAGTTCCTCTCCTGCCTGTCGTCTTCGTAGACCAGCAGCGCGCTGCTCCAGTCGAAGCGCTCGAACATCGCGGCGAAGATCTCTGCCATCTTCACGTAGGACGGCGCGATGCGGGTCAGCTGGGAGTATTCCGCCTTCTTGTTGCTGAAAGCTGCGGCCAGCGCACCTGCCGAGATCACCGGGACGCTCCAGTGGGACGCAAGCCTCACCACTGCCGCCGCCTCGTACTCGCACACTGGACCCAGGATCAGATGAGGCTTCTGGCCACAGGAGCGCTCCACCAGCGTGAACACGGCGCTATTTACACAGTCCGAGTCCGCGAAATGGATGTTGAAGCGGAAGCCGGAGAAGCGCGCGTCCGTCTCCAGCCGGCGCTGCGCGTAAAGAACCGCCGGCGCGACCCTCGCGGAGGAGAACAGATAGGAGTTGTTCTGGGGCAGAAAGGCCAAAACTTCTATGTTCTCAGTGACGTCCGCCACAGCCTGCACCAGCGCGGCTGACAGACACACGTAGAGGCTGCAGAGGGACAGCATGGTGCACCTTCCCCGACCCAACTTCAGATGTGGAGGACAGCTGCTGCTGCTGCTGCTGCGTCTTCAGGAGACTCCAGCTGGTGTCCCGCTCACAGAGCAATCCGACCCAAGTAATCCGTTTACCGCCAGGTGTGCGTGTTTGTCATTTCTGAAAATAATAACAATAAGAGTCGTATATGCATACATCCACACACATATATTCTAATCTATCTATCTATGAAGTTATGTGTTTTATTGAGTAATCTGGTCTCCTAGGATCTACAGACTTTGGCCAGATTCGGCTCAGCCTGCAGGCTCCATGCACTCTGGCTCCAGGCAGGACTTTCAAGCATCTTTTCATGGTTATTCTGCGTCACCGGAGCGCTGCCCACCTCCTTCTTAAAGCTACACTTCCTGCTTGCAGCGTTCACACACACACACGCGCGCACACACACATTTGTGTCATGTCAGAATTAAACGCTTTCCATCAAATTTTATATGACGTCCTTAACAAACTTATCTGCCTGGGATAACAGCCTAAAAGGGACAAGGACACAGTCACGCATGCTTGGTGGATTCTAGCTCAGGAGTGGGTTACAGGAACGCAGACAACCACTTGAATTAAATGTTTTCAGAAAAATAACGAGTAAAATCTCAAAAAACACAGCTGAGATTAGCACTTGAGAGCATGCTCAAACATCACTCATAAGGCTATAAAGAGACTACATAAAAATAGATAATATACAGAAACAGAAATACATGCTAATAATTTGACTAACATGGTAAAGTGGTCTTTCAATAGCTGAAGTTATTGTCTTTTATAATAGATGTCCTAGGCCAAAAGCTTTGTTTTGCGAGCATTTGCGCCCTCTATCGGTGACAACATTACCCTTAACCAAGATAAATAAAGTAAGATTGAAAAAGAAATGAAGGGAAGCTGAACTTAGCAAGGAAGCCAGTTTCTAGTTGGCTGGTTTATTCTGAAATTCGGAGTGTGTAAAATTGAATAATTTTTCCTTGTTTGGTTCTGGTTGGTTTCAATAATTTAAGGGTTGAGTTCCATTGCATCTCAGATTATTTTTTATTTAGAATTTGTTAGATTTTAATTGTAATGATTGTATTTTGTTGTATTATGTTGGAAATGTGAAATAGAAATTCTTGGACCCCAGGAAGAAGAGTTTTCACTGCAGTGAGGACTAATGGGGATCTGTAATAAACAATAAACAACAAAAACTATTTCAGCTAACCAAATGTTTATATTATTATTCTTATTGTTGTGGTTGTTCTTCTTATAATTATTATCATTAATTATTACATGATAGCAACTGTCAACATGCCTCCTCGCGCTTCCTACCTTTGTTGTAGATGCAACATTTTTTTTTCTCATTCACAAAGTGCTACATTCAGGGACATTTTAGGAGACAGCTTTAACCGCTTTCCTGAGCCCCTCTTGCTCCCTGGGTCTCCACACACCACAAAGGTGAAGCGTTGTGCAGAGTTATTGCACTGAAAAAGACACAAAAAGAGACTGAAAAGACATGGAACAATGAAAAAAGTGTCCTCAGGAAAACTGGACTCGTCCGTCCACAAATCCTCATCCACATCACAACCAATATCTCCTGCAGCGTGGAAAGAACCTTTCACACACTGTCCATCTCCATGCTGAGAACAGTTCCTCATTGGGTTTAAGGAATGGGGAGTAGGATGAGCAACTCCTGCAGCATCCTGATGTGGGTCGGAGTAAAAGCCCATCATCAGCAAAGAAAGATCTTCCTCTTGGAATATCACCGATTCTACATGTCGTTTATCGTACACTCCCTGTGTACGTATTCACTTCTATTTTCTGCTACGCAGAAAGCCTTTTTTCCATCTATGTTCACCCTGCAGTCCCCGTTTTCTTAAGCTTAATTAACACTTTCTTTCCATAAACCTGCCCTCCAACTCTTATTATATCATTCTAATATTATTCTCAATGAACTGTCATTAAGATGTTGCAATGGTCTATTTCCACTCGGTGAGAACGTGGTATTTATACTGTCTTCTTGCTCTACATTACTTTTTAAACTGTTCTGATTTTGGTCTGTGTTCTTTTTTCCTTTTCTTTTCATCCTCCTCCGTCAGATTCTCATTAGTCTGAACTTTAACCATCATATCAGGTTAATTACAGGATAGATCCAACCACTTTAAACTCCACTCTTCTCTTTAATCACTTCTCATACTCCATTCACAAGTGTTTTCTTCCTATAACGTCTCCTCTAATAATGTATTTTAGCTTCTCCAACTGTTTTCTGTAGGTATTTAATCCACCACAAACTCCTTTTTTTTTTCCAAAAAATGAACACTAACACTACGTGAATTACATCAATGAATGTGAATATTAGAAAAAGACATACGTACAATAAAACAGTAACACTTTAGATTAGGGAACACAGAGGTATAAGCTGCTCTGCGTAGCACCTTAAACCTCTAAATTCAGGTTAACCTGGGTGACCCCAGGTCAGAGGTGCCTACTCACCTGAACCAAAGCAACCTGCCTTGGATAGGGCTGGTCTGGAAGGGTCAGGTGAGGAACCCGTCTGTGAGGTGAACAAAGCACAACAGCTGGACACAGTAACAATCATAAAACAGGTTGTTTACAAGTTGAACCTGAAGTAAACATGACGTGTAAGGCAAATTCGTTTAAAACAATTCCCAAAACACTGACACATTCTGCCTGTCGTCTCTTCACTAGCCAGCTTTCTATGTGTGTGTGAGAGCGCGCACGCTGTGTACATCTCATCTGTCTGTCTGAGACGACTCACTTTTGTGCTCGACGTCTCTGTGACCTCAGTCAGAAAAGACAAAAACACAAATCGCTGCTGTGAACAACCATTTTTCTACACGATACTTCAACCTGGATAAACACATAGTAACCAAAAATCTATATAACTAAACAGGTGAGCAAATCAAGGTTTTCCATCACAGTACATTCTAGAATAGTCTCAATCAGCAGAGGAAAACCTAACATTCTACTCCAGAGGTGGGCAAACTGAGGCCCGGGGGCCACGTGTGGCCCGATGAACTATTTAATCTGGCCCCCAGAGCCTTCACAATCATTCCTCCAACAGCCAAATGAAGAGGGATGTCAGCTTGATTGGTTAGAAAAAGGTTCAGACCCCCCCTTCAGCTAGCATGCTAACATGTCCTCTCAAGAAGGTGGGGCCAAACATCATCTGGAGCTTCATCATCCATCTCTAGTTGCACCAATTTACAGGCTCTTCTACATATTTCCTCAGTCAAAAGTCCATCAAGCAGGATCTTTAGCTAACCTCTGATCCTCATCTGGGGGGCTAGTTTCCTGCTCCACCTGGCCGGCCCCTTCATCAAGACCTACAACCCAATGTGGCCCTTCAGGCTAAAGAATTGCCCACCCCTGTGGTACTCTATGTTGTCACACATAAGAACTAAAATTATAATCAAAACATGAATAATCACATAAACATAACATTTTCTTTCAACCTTAGAGCCATACCACCTTAAGAACGGTATAATCCAGGATCTGTTAACTCCAGTTCTCAACTTCCAGTTTAAATCGTTCTCTACCTTGTGTTCAATTCAGTTTTGGCCAAATTCAGATGTCTCCTCCTCTTGTAGACAAATTGAAATCATGTTTGTAAATGTGCTTCTTAAATGTTGCACTGCTAACACACAATAACTCATCATTAGCAGCACACCAGCCAGCTGGACATGAAAACAACCAGTTCGAAGTCCCGTGTCTCTTTTTCAAAAGTCTTGTCTGCATGAGAACCCTCCCTGACCAGTGATGAAGGCGAAGGTTCTGTGCCGTGTCTCTTCAGCCTGTCTCTTCTGTTTGCACACTTTTCGTGGTCTTTTCCTTCCAGCGTTTGACTGTGGCTGCTGTGTTTAGTGTTGGGGGTATGAGAGGAGCGGCTGCTTCTCTCTCCTGCTGTGAAAAGAACCAGATCCTTCGGCCAGGGCTTTAGTATCTGCTAATGTGTAAGGGCCAGCGATGGGGGGATAGAGTAAAGGAGGCTCCTTCCGTAGGTGGAGCCCTCTGCTGCCTTTTCCCGACTCCTGCCTGTCGCTGCCTCGGTTGGCTGCAGACGGTGGAGGCCTCTCAGCGTGGGAAGCCTGGGGGCCCTCATCCTCTGGGGACTGGAGGATGTGCTGCTGAGTCTCCTGACTTAGTATCATCATCACAGCACCTGTACGGAGCAAGCAGTTACAGAGGATTGTAGCATTTCAATTAAAAACAGATCTCTTAGCAGCCAATTAATTTGACTCCTGCAAGCCCTGCAGCTGTGGTGTAGCGAGAAGTCAGTTCCCAAACCTGCGCTGTTGGTTTATCAGAGGAAATGGCTGCGCTAGTGTCCACTAAAATATCCGCAGCTAGCTGGATCTGGGTGATGTTGAAAGTCCAACTGCTGCTCTGGTCCCGTCTCACTCTGGCTTCCCTGTGTGTTTTGATGCTAACCAAATTCAACATTTTCTCATCAAACAACCCTTCCAGCAGCCATTCATTGTTCGTCCAGTTGTGCCTTTTGGCAGAAAAAGGGTGTAAAAATTCCCAGCTTATTCTCTTTAATACTATTCCTTCGGGCGACTGCCCTGGTGCATGTTTCTGATCATGTGTTTGCAGTGAGTACTGCCTGTTCTTTGCCGCTTCACCATCTATATTTATTTACAGCTGCTTTGCACTGCTTGTGCACAACACATTTGATTGCTTTATTAATGGAGCCCCAGGTTGGTTGGGCTCATGCATGAGGCTTCTCGCATAATTTAAACCAATTTAAAATGACATTTTCTTCTTTTTGATCCACAATACCAGCCCTTTTCACTAAAGAACCAAATTGCACATACCCATTTGTGTTGTGTTGGGATCCTGTTCCGGACTCCAGCTTGTTGCTAGCATTTTCTGGCTCCCTTTGTGGTGAAGATGAAACAACACTGGAAGCGTTGTGTCGTCTTAAAGTCAGATTGACATTTATTAACACAGTGTGGACTCCCGAAACCTCCTCAATCTCTGACGTTCAGGCTTTACGCTCACAATTTAGCCTCAACGGCTAAATCAAACACATCCACAAATCTATCACCATGCGTGCATTGTTTTAGCACTTGCGTCTCACTCCCATGTAGTTCATTTCATTTCTTTCTATCAGGACCTCTGCCTGAGCACTACCATCATAATAAAACCAGACATTATACATCACACCCAGATTGGACTCTACGCTCTCAACAAATCATTTTGGGGGGCCAACATTTTCTGTTCCATGTTCAGAAGAGTGTTTAGGGTGACCAACACATTGAGAATTCAGGTGAACATGGATCTGGCACAGAGAAGTGGACTGATGAATGCATGAAAGCATAACCCTTAGAACAGGGGTGGGCAGTTATTTAGCCTGAAGGGCCACATTGGGTTGTAGATCTTGGTGAAGGGGCCAGCCAGGTGGTGCAGGAAGCTAACCCCCCAATGAGGATCAGAGGTTAGCTAAAAATCCTGCTTGATGGACTATTGACTGAGACAATATTCTGAAGAGCCTGTAAATTGGTCCAACTAGAGATGAAGGGGGGGGGTCTGAACCTTTTTCTAACCAATCAAGCTGACTACCCTCTTCATTTGGCTGTTGGAGAAATGATTGTGAAGGCTCTGCGGGCCGGATTAGAGAGTTCACCGGGCCACTTGTGGCCCCTGGGCCTCAGTTTGCCCACCTCTGCCTTAGATAAATGCCACACTGTGCACTGTATGTCCGCTGCGCTTGTTGAGCAAACACTGATTGTCAAACTCTTGCTAAAGATGAGCACATACCTCTGTCTGTCCACTCCAAACCTGGGACACGTCTGTTAAAAAAAACAAGCAAAAAAAAAAAAAAAAACATTTCAATGTATGAAGCCCTTTTTAGGAGAGTCAGGTGCACTGAGGACGAGGAGCGTCTGGAGCCTGCATCACCAAGACACGATAAGAGTGATGATGGAGCCATCACATGAGAAAATGATAAATGCCAGGGTGGAATACATTCTGAACTACAAGAAGCTGCTGTTGGATTTACAGCTTCCATCGACAGGAAAAGAATATCCTAGATTACATAAAATGCATGTGGACTCTGCAGGTCGATTCAGATTGGATTAGAGAACTCCGAATGAAGTCGGACCAACACCCCCAGACAGTTGGAACAGGCGTTCCATAACACCAAGAAAAACGATTTAACAAGCAGCTGTAGTCTGCAACGTGTCTTCACTTAGTGGGGTTGATCGGCGCTCCTGACTGGGGTTAGCCTAAGATAACTTAATATATATGACGAAGGTCCGATTCTTTCTTCACAATTAGAAACTTTCTGGAGTGTTGTTCACGACATCGGTGCCAATTAAGCATTGTAGTATGTGTTATTTTCCTTTGACGTAAACAATGGAAGGTGGCTCGACTCCACCCACAGTGTGACTACCGCTAACTGCCCTGTAGAGGGATAGTCCGGTTGCATAAATGATTCCCGCCAATCGATCTAGAAGTCTAGTCCGATTTCGATGTGAGTGGAAACTCTCTTAATGTCCCTTTGAGTGACTTAGTCTTCATTACAAAATGGCCAAACTCTTCACCGACTCAGACTTTGTTTAAGGTCTTTCAAAGTTCTTGACCTATTTATGTCATTTCTGTGTACTTAAACGCATTTATTTTACTTGTTTACTTTTTAAATTGAACTTTCCTTCTGCAGATATAGCTACATTCTCTGAATTCTGTTATTAATGTGAGACCTGCTATCGCTAATCACCACAAACTCTACCGATGCAAAACCATTAGAAATCTGCTACAGGTAATTTTTGACAGATTTTTAGTGGTTGAGTATTTGGAGCTAGTCACAGGAGTCCAGTATCCTCCAGCTGGTACCATTCTCCATAGATATCTTCACTTTGAAGCACTTATGGACCATGAACCGTTATTGTTGTGGGGCCTGTGGCGATTGGTATGTTCAAGAAGAAGCAGACAGCAACTGTGTGGTCATAACTGAAGCAGGTGTGTAGTGGACCCAGTGTAGGTGTGTAGGAAGGTGACCTGGTCTGAGATCTGGAAAGCTGAGCCCCACCGTATCACATTCCTCATCCAGGCAGTTTATGGTGTGCTTCCAAGCCCATCTAACCTGCAAACATGAGGCAGAATGTCCTATGTGTTCCCAGCAAGCTACCCTGGAACACATCCTCAGCTGCTGCACTACAGCACTTGGTGAAGGACGGTACCGTTGGAGGGTACCTCCTTAGGTCCACCGCTGAAACCATCAGCATTGGACTTGAGTGGACAAAGCAGAGTCCCTCCAAGAAAACCATCGGCTTTGTCAGAGCCGGGGAACAGGAATTCCCTGCTGGAAGACCACTCGCAGGTATCCTGAACTCCGCAAGAGACTGCTACCTGCTGGTGGTTGGGGTCTGATCAGTCCCGGCTGGGTCACCTGGTTGAGGGTGTGTGACGTCAAAAGGCCCAAAACACCCAACGATTCCAAGAACATCACTGATGATGTGTCCAGAGACATCGGCAGATGCAGAAGAATGTCAGAGAAGAATCGAGAAGAATGTCCAAATATCTGGAAATCCAGGAATGTAAAGTGTTTGGAATTATACCCAAGAGGACTGGAAGCTGGAAAACTCACTCCTCTGTTCTCTTCCTACTGTTTTCCGAGGGAAGCACCTTGGCACTAGTTAAGTCCCTGATATACATTAGTACCCTGGTCATGTGGTGCAGTGGTGATTTAAAAAAACGAGATTGGAACTTGGAATGATACCCGAGTCTGTTGTCAGTCGTGGCTGCAGGTTCCAGAGCCAGATCATGAACATGAAGGAAAGGAACGGAGTTCGCCAAGGCCAGATGGCAAAATCCACTTCCCAAGTCAACACCAGGTTCTGAGGAAAAAAAAGAAATAATTCACAGTTGTGAAATCATTATTACATCCTTCTTTACCCCAACAATGGGCTTTGTTGTTCCCCAAAAAGTGTAATGGAACTAAAAAATGCAGGATGTTGAACTGGTGTGATGAGTAGAAGCCAGTAAGTTTCCAGCGGCTGACCTTTATGAAGCGCCAGCTCTGTCGTGATGCGGTGTTTTGGAGCGGTTCCTTGACTGGGGCGGTGCGTCGGCCCTGCTGTGATCCCACTGCTGTTGGAGGGAGATAAACTGGAGCAAGTGGCCAGACTGGGGAGCCTAAAGGCCGGGCTGGGACTGCACACACGTGTCCGGATCGTCAGAGTCACCATGCCTTTCTTCAGTTTCTGATCAAGACAAGACGAAAACGCTTGAACTGATGCACATGCAAAAGTGAGGCATTAATGTCGCTGTTCACCAGACCATAGATGGGATGGCTGGTCAGGTCTGTAACTGCCATCCTTGTCATGGACCCTGTGTTTGTGTGTGTGTTCCGTTTTGTTTTGTGTTCTTCCCCCTTGTGTTGCTTCTCTCCCTGGCAGAGTGGGCGAGTGGCCCGCTGTGTGGAAGACCTGCACTAAGACACACCTGGGGGCCAGATCGTTATGAACCAGCGTGGTGGGATCAATGGCAATTCCAGTGTCTGCCTGTGATTTACTACGGACAGTCTAATGTATATTTATTTACTGACTGCAGCGGTTTTACCTTGTGTATTTCTGCCTGTGGATTAGCCCACGTGTGTCCTTAAGGGGCCCACGGAAGGCTCCATGATCAACTGCAGGATCGATACTACGAAAGATCGTACTTACAGTTCCCTTAAATCTCATGACCAAACTTGACAGGGGTGGGCAATTCTTTAGCTTGAAGGGCCACGTTGGGTCTTAGATCTTGGTGAAGGGGCCGGCCAGTTAGCTAAAGATCCTGCTTGATGGACTACTGACTGAGAAAATAGTTAGAAGAGCCTGTGAATTGGTCCAACTATAGATGGATGATGAAGCTCCACATGATGTTTGGCCCCACCTTCTTGAGAGAACATGTTAGCATGCTAGCTGAAGGGGGGGGTCTGAACCTTTTTCTGACCAATCAAGCTGACAACCCTCTTCATTTGGCTGTTGGAGACATGATTGTGGAGGCTCTGTGGGCCGGATTCAATAGTTCATCGGGACACATGTGGCCCCCGGGCCTCAGTTTGCCCACCTCTTTCATAGAGCGACATCTATAGTCCTCTTAGTAAACCTTTATCTGATATCTGAGCTGCAACACCTCCCTGATTGTAATGGATCCAACATCTACGATATCTTGTGTTTATCCAAACAAATGCAACTGAACAATCCAGAGCCGTTCTTATGAGGCTTCCTGTTTGGTTTTGGTGACACCAATGTACCTTGAAGGTCTGGATGGCCTGCTGGTGTGTGAGTCCCTGAAGAGTCTCTCCATTCACTTGCAGAATTTCATCACCTGAAAAGGAGAGTAGAACCAGTACGCAGACACACAAATGGACCTGTACAGTTGCATGCAAAGGTTTTGGCAGCTTGTGTCAAAATTTCTGCAAGTGATCAAGTGGAAGAGGGAACATTCATATTTATTTAAATATTTGAGATTTCTGATGATATCAGAGATTCCTGGACCGTCTTCCATGCACTGCTCTTTTGAGATCTATTTACAGACATCTCCTTTTCAACTGGCTTTTTCTAACAGATGCTCTTATGTTGGTTTCATTCTTTCTTTTTTCTGTCAAATGTTTCCAATTGGCTGGAAAAAAAATATCAACTATTGCAGGCAGAAATCTTCTATTTGACAGGACACGTACCAACAACCCATCAGGCTTGTCTGGGTGTCCTTTGCAAACCTCTAAAGTTTAATTTTTGTGGTGCGGCTGCAGGAGCTTTTCTTCTGATGACTCTTCCATGAAAGGTCATAACTTGTGCGGGTGTAGCTGAACAGCTGAACAGTCAACCACAACTTCCTGGAGGTCTTCTACAGCCAAAGAGGGGCTCGAGACTGCTTTTATAGCCATCCTACAAGCAGGACTCTGATAGTTTCCTTGTTCTTGTAGACTTTATCCTGACCTCCAATCTTCCTGTTAACTGTTATTTCTTCATTACATTTCAAGCTGAGGACCTGAAAACACTTTGCTGTCTTCTTACAGCCTTCAGCTGCTTTGCATCTTCAGAGTACGAGGCAAATGCTTAGAGCAGGGGTGGACAATTCTTTAGCCTGAAGGGCCACGTTGGGTTGTAGATCTTGATGAAAGGGCCGGCCAGGTGATGCAGGAAACTAACCCCCCAAATGAGGATCAGAGGTTAAATGATTGTGAAGGCTCTGCGGGCCGGATTAAATAGTTCATCGGGCCACATGCGGCCCCTGGGCCTTAGTTTGTCCACCTCTGGATTAGAGGAACTCATGGCTGCCGATAGTTGGGAAAAGATTAGAGGAATCTGGCTGTTTATCAAGCTTTGAAATTTAATAATAACACAAATTAAGGATTTTTACCCGTGGTCTACAGAAAAATAAGCATTAACCGATGATGGTTAAAACATTACACAAGAAATAATTGTGTGTTTTTTGGGAATCAGTTCATCTTCCAGTTGCCTAATCGGTCACATTCACAGTAATTTTGAACAAACATTCCCAAATATTTGCATGCCACTGTAGGCTGACTCTTTTTTATGACAATACTTTGGATTTTGTGTCAATAAAAAAACAACATCCCTTAATAAAGTGCTTACCCTCTTTCAGTCGTCCATCAGCTGCTGCAGCTCCGTGATGGAAAATGGTTTTAACAAATATGCCCATGTGGCCATGTGCAGAGTCTTGTCCACCAACAATACTGAATCCCAGGCCCTACAAAGGTTACATCCTAACGTCAGTCAGAATTCATAAACGCTGAAGGCTGACCCAACAAAGGTCCAGACTGAACAGCAGCGCAAGAGAATTTAAGCAGGGTTCATAACACCCAGGGGCTGATGGAGCTAAAAGAGGAGCACAGCAACATGGCTGACATCCTAGAAAAGGTCTCAGATATAAAGACATGATCAGTACCAGGACCAGACATGACGGAAGGCGCATCACTGCTGATCTGAAAAGGGGGCACTCCTATCATCTACAACAGGGGTGGGCAATTCTTTAGCCTGAAGGGCCACACTGGGTTGTAGATCTTGATGAAGGGGCCGGCCAGGTGGTGAGCCTGTAAATTGGTGCAACTAGAGATGGATGATGAAGCTCCAGATGATGTCTGGCCCCACCTTCTTGAGAGGGCATGTTAGCATGCTAGCTGAAGGGGGGGTCTGAACCTTTTTCTAACCAATCAAGCTGACAACCCTCTTCATTTGGCTGTTGGAGAAATGACTGTGAAGGCTCTCCAGATTAAATAGTTCATCGGGCCACATGTG
>JABWDL010000366.1:0-22438 GCA_015343265.1 Pao palembangensis | reverse complement strand
AAACTGGGTGACTACATCACCAACCTGTCACGCATGGATGCTCAGAAAAACAAGATGGCCGAGTACCTGTTTGACAAGCACACCCTTGGGAGCAAGAGCTAAATGCCCAAAGGTCGCGGTGTCGAGCCTGGAGTGAGAATCATGATGTACATCCTCTTGTATCCTCTTGTTCTCCTCCTGTTGTGTAGGTCCTTGAAGATGATGGCTTTAGAATCATAAGACCTCGCTTGTGATTG
Organism: Pao palembangensis; assembly: GCA_015343265.1. Classification (NCBI taxonomy): domain Eukaryota; kingdom Metazoa; phylum Chordata; class Actinopteri; order Tetraodontiformes; family Tetraodontidae; genus Pao; species Pao palembangensis. Next base: position 22,202 of record JABWDL010000366.1, on the reverse strand, counting down.
ATTCTGAAATGAAATAAAGCTTTTGAGCTGGACTTGGGCATCTTTCATTTGTTATAGGTAGATGTATACACTTGCACAATTAAACCTGACCATGAAACATTATTTGAGAAAAACCACTAGTTCCTAGAAATCCCAGTAAAAGTAAATTATGGAATATCAGCATGACCTTGAATGAACATAATGGTTAAATAATATTAAGTAATGGTTTCATTTTGAGAGCTGGTTTAGTGTTTTGAAAGTAAGATCTGTTGTACTACAAAAATCCAAACGATTTAAATATTTTACATTGAACAACTTCTTTTTCCCCACCCTGGGTTAAGGTCAAAGTAAGATGCAAATTAATCAGGTAGCTACATGAGTTCATGCTTTGTGAAAGGAGCTTGCCTTTGATGTGTCACTGTCTTGCCTAAAATGACTGAGTACTCCATGGTGACATGTAAAGACGAAATTATAGTTTCATCATTTGGCGAAAGCAGATAAGGTGTGCAGAAGTGTCAGTAAGACGGTTTCATCAGAAACCCTAGAGCAGGGGTGTCAAACCGATTCCACAAAGGGCCGTGTGGCTGCAGGTTTTTGTTCCAACCAAGCAATAGCACACCTGACTTAAGTTATTTAATCAGCTGATCTGAGTCTGGTTGGAACAAAAACCTGCAGCCACACGGCCCTTTGTGGAATCGGTTTGACACCTGTGCCCTAGAGTAAAGCCCTCTTGTGAAGACCCGCATCTGAGAAAAGGTGCTTATCGTGAATGAGGTGGTGACGTCCTCATGTGTCATTTATAACACACCTGCCACCTGAAATAAATACGTTCACCAGCCAATTATGTTTGGCGTAATGAGATTAATGATTATGAGGGCTGACACTAGATTGAGTGCTTCCCATAGTGAGACATCGATCTTCTACAATTTATCTGGGGTCGGCAGCTTTAGAAGGGAAGCCCAGACTCCCCTCTACCCAGCCACTTCCAGAGGTGTACCCAGGTTCGTGTGTTGGGTCTTGCCCACGGACCCACACTGAGTTACAGTGCAACGAGCTACTCCGCCGCATCATGTGTTGTATTTGTGTCCTGTATTACACTTTGTGCCGACCGGGAATCGAACTCTGGTCCCCCGTGTACCAGTCCGGTGCCTTACCAACTGAGCTATTCCGCCGCTTCGTGTGTTGGGTCTTGCCCACGGACCCACACTGAATTACACTTTGTGCCGTCCGGGAATCGAACTCTGGTCCCCCGTGTACCAGTCCGGTGCCTTACCAAGCTGACCTATTCACGCCCCGCTTTGTGTGTGCCTCTTGCCCCCGGACCCACACTGAATTACAGTGCAACATGCTATTCCGCCGCCTCGTGTACTGTATTACACTTTGTGCCGACCGGGAATCGAACTCTGGTCCCCGTGCGCAGTCCAGTGCCTTACCAGCTGAGCTATTCACTCCACTTGCGTGTGTTGAGTCACCTTACGGACCCACACTGTAAATTGACAATTGCGTTGTCACTGTATTACACTATGCGGACGGGGAATGAACTCTGGTCCCCGTGTACCAGTCGGTGTCTTACCAACGCAGCTATTCCATGCCCGTGTGAGTCTTGCCACGGACCTGTACAGTGACAATTACACTTTTGTGCAGTCCGAGAATCGAACTCTGTTCCCCGTGTACCAGTCGGTGCCTTACCAACTGAAGCTATTCGCCCGCTTGTGTGTTGAGTCTTGCCTTACGGACCCACAATGTACAGTGCGGACCGTGGGCAGAAAAACAACGGCAGAATAAATCAGCACCACATAACACATTGACAATTACACTTTGTCACTGTATTACACTTTGTGCCGTCCTGGGTCGTACTCTGGTCCGCAGTGTACCAGTCGATTGCCTTGCAACTGAGCTATTCCGCCCGCCGTGTGTTGAGTCTTGCCCACGGACCCACACTGAATTACACTTTTGTGCCGTCCGGGAGTCGAACTCTGGTCCCCGTGTACCAGTCCGATTAGCACCAACTGAGCTATTCCTCCACCGTGTGTTGAGTCTTGCCCACGGACCCACACTGAATTACAGTGTAACATGCTCTTCCGCCGCCTCGTGTACTGTATTACACTTTGTGCCGACCGGGGTCGAACTCTGTTCCCCGTGTACCAGTCCGATTGCCTTACCAGCTGAGCTATTCCGTCCGGTGCCTTACCAACTGAGCTATTCCGCCGCTTTGTGTGTTGCCTCTTGCCCACGCACCCACACTGTACAGTGACAATACACTCTGTCACTGTATTCACGGCGCTATTACCCGACCGGGAATCGAACTTTGTTCCCGTGTACCAGTCAGTGCCTTACCAACTGAGCTATTCGCGCCGTGTGTTGGGTCTTGCCCACGGACCCACTGAATTACACTTTGTGCCGTCGAGAATCGAACTCCTGGTCCCGATGTACCGATCGGTGCCTTACCAACTGAGCTATTCCGCTTTTTGGCGCTTTCGTGTGTTGCTTCTTGCCCACCGGACCCGCACTGAATTACAGTGCCAACATGCTCTTCCGCGCCGCCCTGCGTGTACTGTAATACACTTTATTGCCGACCGGGAATGAACTACGTTCCCCGATGGCGCAGTCGGTGCCTTACCAACTGAGCTATTCCGTCGGTGCCTTACCAGCACCTATTCCGTCGGTGTCTTACCAACGCGGCTATTCCGCCCGCCGTGTGTTGAGTCACCTTACGGACCCACACTGTACAGTGACAATTACACTCTGTCACTGTATTACACTTTGTGCCGTCCTGGGGCGTACTCTGGGTCCCGTGCTTTGATCCGGTGTCTTAACAACGCAGCTATTCCGCCACTTCGTGTGTTGAGTCTTGCCCACGGACCCACACTGAATTACAGTGTAACATGCTCTTCCGCCGCCTCGTGTACTGTATTACACTTTGTGCCGACCGGGAATCGAACTCTGTTCCCCCGTGTACCAGTCCGGTGCCTTACCAACTGAGCTATTCCTCCGCTTCGTGTGGTAGAGTCGCGCACGGACCCACACTGTACAGTGACAATTACCTCTGTCACTGTATTACACTTTAATGCCCGTCCTGGAATCGTACTCTGGTCCCCGTGTACCAGTCCGGTGTCTTAACAAACGCAGCTATTCCGCCACCGTGTGTGGAGTCTTGCCCACGGACCCACACTGGAATTACACTTTATTGCCGTCCGAGAATCGAACTCTGGTCCCCGTGTACCAGTCCGGTCTGCCCCTTACCAACTGAGCTATTCCGTCCGGTGCCTTACCAACTGACCTATTCCGCCCGCTTTGTGTTGCCTCTTGCCCACGCACCCACACTGTACATTGACAATTACTTTGTCCGCTGTATTACGCTGTGCCGTCCTGGGATACGTACTCTGGTCCATACGTGTACCAGTCGGTGCCTTTACCAACTGAGCTATTCCATACAAAGCCGTGTGGTCTTGCCGGACCCACACTGAATTACACTTTGTGCCGTCCACGAGGAATCGAACTCGGTCCCCGTGTAGCGCCAGTCCGGTGCTTTACCAACTGAGCTATTCCTCCGGCTTAGTGTGTTGAGTCTTGCCACGGACCCACACTGAATTACAGTGAAACAACCTATTCTGCTACTGCTACTAACGACCCACTGTATTACACTTTGTGCCGACCGGGAATCGAACTCTGTTCCCCCGTGTACCAGTCCGGTGCCTTACCAACTGAGCTGTTGTATTCCGTCCGGTGCCTTACCAACTGAGCTATTCCGCCGCTTTGTGTGTTGCCTCTTGCCCACGCACCCACACTGTACGTGACAATTACACTCTGTCACTGTAATACACTGTGCAGTCAGGAATCGAACTCTCTGTTCCCCGTGTACCAGTCGGTGCGCGCCGTGAGCTATTCCGCCGCTTCGTGTGTTGAGTCTTGCCCACGGACCCACACTGTACAGTGACAATTACACTCTGTCACTGTATTACGCTTTGTGCCGACCGGGAATCGAACTTTGTTCCCCGTGTACCAGTCAGTGCACTTACCAACTGAGCTATTCCGCCAGCGTCGTGTTGGGTCTTGCCCACGGACCCGCACTGAATTACACTTTGTGCGTCCGGGAATCGGGCACTCTGTGGTCCCGATGCGCAGTCGATTGCCTTACCAACTGAGCTATTCCGCCCGCCGTGTGTTGCTTCTTGCCGCGGACCCGCAGGATTACAGTGTAACATGCTCTTCGCCGCCCTCATGTACTGCCTTATTACACTTTGTACCCGACCGGGAATCGAACTCTGGTCCCGTTATGTACCAGTCCGGTGCCTTACCAACTGAGCTATTCAACGCCGTGTGTTTGCTTCTTGCCCCGGACCCACACTGTACAGTGACAATTACACTCTGTCACTGTATTACACTTTGTGCCCGTCCTGGAATTCGTGCTCACAATTTACGTGTACCAGTCCGGTGTCTTAACAAGCGCGGCCCCTATTCCAGCCGCCATTAATGGCAGAGTCTTGCCCACGGACCCACTGAATTACAGTGTAACATGCTCTTCGCCGCCTCGTGTACTGTATTACACTTTGTGCCGACGGAAATTGAACTCTGTTCCCGTGTACCAGTCGATTGCCTTACCAGCTGAGTATTCCGTCGGTGCCTTACCAACCCGCCTATTCCGTCGGTGCCACCAACTGACCTATTCCGCGCTTTATTATTGTGTTGTCTTACGCACCACACTGGTGACAATTACACTGTGTCACTGTATTACACTTTGTGCGATCCGAGAATCGAACTCTGGTCCCCGTGTACCAGTCGATTGTCTTTACCAACGCAGCTATTCCGCCACTTAAGTGTGTTTGAGTCTTGCCCACGGACCACACTGTACAGTGACAATTACCTCTGTCACTGTATTACACGCGCGTCCTGAATGCGTACTCTGAATTACGAGTAGCGCCAGTCGGTGTCTTTCGCGCAGCTATTCCGCCACTTCGTGTGTTGAGTCTTGCCCACGGACCCACACTGAATTACAGTGTAACATGCTCTTCCGCCGCCTCGTGTACTGTATTACACTTTGTGCCGACCGGGGTCGAACTCTGTTCCCCGTGTACCAGTCGGTGCCTTACCAGCAGAGCTGTTCTCCGGCCGTGTGTTGAGTCTTGCCCACGGACCCACACACCTTACAGTGACAATTACACTCTGTCACTGCTGTTACACTTTGTGCCGTCCTGGAATCGTACTCTGGTCCCGTGTACCAGTCGGTGTCTTAACAAGCGCCAGCTATTCGCCCGCCGTGTGTTGAGTCACGCCGCGGACCCACACTGAATTACACTTTGTGCCGTCCGAGGAATCGAACTCCTGGTCCCCGTGTACCAGTCGGTGCCTTACCAACTGAGCTATTCCGTCCGATTGCCTTACCAACTGACCTATTCCGCGCTTTGTGTGTTGCCTCTTGCCCACGCACCCACACTGTACGATGACAATTACACTTTGTCACTGTGGTACGCTGTGCCGTCCTGGAATCGGACTCTGTTCCGCCGTGTACCAGTCCGGTGCCTTACCAACTGAGCTATCCAGCCGTGTGTTGAGTCTTGCCCACGGACCCACACTGAATTACACTTTATTACCGTCGGGAATCGAACTCTGGTCCCCGTGTACCAGTCCGATTGCTTTACCAACTGAGCTATTCCTCGCTTACCGTGTGTTGAATACGCACGGACCCACACTGAATTACAGTGTAGCTTATGCTCTTCCGCGCCTCGTGTACTGTATTACACTTTGTGCCCGACCGAGAATGTCGAACTCTCTGTTCCCCGTGTACCGATCCGATTGCCTTACCAGCTGAGCTATTCGTCCGGTGCCTTGCCAACTGGGCTATTCCGCGCTTGTGTTGCCTGCGCGCACCCACACTGTACAGTGACAATTACACTCTGTCACTGTACGCACTATTGCAGTCCGGAATGAGCTCTGTTCCCACGTAGCCGCAGTCCGATTGCCTTACCAACTGAGCTATTCGCGCCGTGTGGTTGAGTCTTGCCCGCGGACCCACACTGTACAGTGACAGTACACTCTGTGTCACTGTATTACGCTAATACTTACGACCGGGAATCGAACTTTGTTCCCCCGTGTACCAGTCCAGTGCCTTACCAACTGAGCTATTCCGCCGCGTCGTGTGTTGGGTCTTGCTTACGGACCCACACTGAATTACACTTGTGCGATCGGGGTCGAACTCTGGTCCCCGTGTACCAGTCGGTGCCTTCCAACTGAGCTATTCCGCCCGGCCGTGTGTTGCTTCTTGCCCACGGACCCACACTGAATACAGTGTAACATGCTCTTCCGCGCCTACGTGTACTGTAATACACTTTGTGCCGACCCGGGGAATCGAACTCTGGTCCCGTGCTGTGAGTCGGTGCCTTACCAACTGAGCTATTCCTTGGCACCGTGTTGCTTCTTGCACACGGACCCACACTGTACAGTGACAATTACACTCTGTCACTGTATTACACTTTGTGCCGTCCTGGAATCGTACTCTGGTCCCCCGTGTACCAGTCGGTGTCTTAACTCGCGTAATATTCCGCCACTTAGTGTTGAGTCTTGCCCACGGACCCACACTGGGTACAGTGTAACATGCTTCCATACGCCTACGTGTACTGTATTACACTTTGTGCCCGACCGGGAGTGAACTCTGTTCCCGTGTACCAGTCGGTGCCTTACCAACTGAAGCTATTCCGTCGGTGCCTTACCAACACCTATTCCGTCCGGTGCCTTACCAACTGACCTATTCCGCCGCTTTGTGTGTTGTCTTGCCCACGCACCCACACTGTACAGTGACAATTACACTGTGTCACTGTGTACATGTGCAGTCGGGAATCGAACTCTGGTCCCCGTGTACCAGTCGGTGTCTTAACAAGCGCAGCTATTCCGCCGCCGTGTGTTGGGTGCCCACGGACCCACACTGAATTACAGTGTAACATGCTCTTCCGCCGCCTCGTGTACTGTATTACACTTTGTGCCGACCGGGAATCGAACTCTGTTCCCCCGTGTACCAGTCCGGTGCCTTACCAACTGAGCTATTCCGTCCGATTGCCTTACTGTGACCTATTCCGCCGCTTTGTGTGTTGCCTCTTGCCGCACCCACTGTACAGTGACAATTACACTCTGTCACTGTATTACACTTTACATTGCCGTCTGGAATCGTACTCTGGTCCCCGTGTACCAGTCCGGTGTCTTAACAAGCGCAGCTATTCCGCCCGCCGTTAGTGTTGAGTCTTGCCTGGACCCACACTGAATTACAGTGTAACATGCTCTTCCGCGCCTCGTGTACTGTATTACACTTGTGCCCGACCGGGAGTTCGAACTCTGTTCCCGTGTACCAGTCGGTGCCTTACCCGCTGAGCTATTCCGCCGCTTACGTGTATTTGGGTCTTGCCCACGGACCCACACTGTACGGTGACAATTACACTCTGTCACTGTATTCACGCTTTATTGCTGACGGGAGTCGAACTTTGTTCCCGTGTACCAGTCAGTGCCTTACCAACTGAGCTATTCCGCTTGCCGTTAATGTTTGGGTCTTGCCCACGGACCCACACTGAATTACACTTTGTGCCGTCAGAATCGAACTCTGGTCCCGTGTACCAGTCGATTGCCCTTACCAACTGAGCTATTCCTCCGCTTAGTGTGTTGAGTCACCTTACGGACCCCCTTTACGTGTACAGTGACAATTACACTCTGTCACTGTATTACACTGTGTCCCTGGAACCATTACTCTGGTCCCCGATGTACCAGTCGGTGTCTTAATAACGCAGCTATTCCGCCGCCGTGTGTTGAGTCTTGCCCACGGACCCACACTGGAGTACACTTTGCCGTCCGAGGTCGAACTCTGATTCCGTGTACCAGTCGATTGCCTTACCAACTGAGCTATTCCGTCCGGTGCCTTGCAACTGACCTATTCCGCGCTTTGTGTGTTGCCTCTCTTGCCCCGGACCCACACTGAATTACAGTGCAACATGCTATTCCGCGCCTGCGTGTACTGTATTACACGCTTTGTGCCCGACGGGGTCAGTCCCTGGTCCCCGTGTACCAGTCCGGTGCCTTACACCAGCTGAGCTATTCCTCGCCGTGTGTTGAGTCTTGCCCACGGACCCACTGTAGTGACAATTACACTCTGTCACTGTATTACACTTTGTGCAGTCGAAGTCGAACTCTGTTCCTCATGTACCGTCGATTGCCACCAACTGAGCTATTCCGCGCCGTGTGTTGCCTCTTTGGACCCACACACAGATTACAGTGCAACATGCTATTCCGCCGCCTCGTGTACTGTATTACACTTTGTGCCGACCGGGAATCGAACTCTGGTCCCCCGTGTACCAGTCCGGTGCCTTACCAACTGAGCTATTCCGTCCGGTGCCTTACCAACTGACCTATTCCGCCGCTTTGTGTGTTGCCTCTTGCCCACGCACCCACACTGTACATTGAGCAATTACACTTTGTCACTGTATTACACTTTGTGCCGTCCTGGAATCGTACTCTGGTCCGCCGTGTACCAGTCCGGTGCCTTACCAACTGAGCTATCCAGCCTTTGTATTACGCCCTCCTGGACTTCGGGAATCGAACCCTGGTCCCCGTGTACCAGTCCGGTGCTTTACCAACTGAGCTATTCCTCGCCGTGTGTTGCAGGTCACCTTGCGGACCCACACTGAATTACAGTGTAACATGCTCTTCCGCCGCCTCGTGTACTGTATTACACTTTGTGCCGACCGGGAATCGAACTCTGTTCCCCCGTGTACCAGTCCGGTGCCTTACCAACTGAGCTATTCCTCCGCTTCGTGTGTTGAGTGCCCCCGCGGACCCACACTGTACAGTGACAATTACACTCTGTCACTGTGTTACACTTTAATGCCCGTCCTGGAATCGTACTCTGGTCCCAGTACCAGTCCGGTGTCTTAACAAACGCAGCTATTCCGCCACTTCGGTAGTGTTGAGTCTTGCCACGGACCCACACTGAATTACTTTGTGCCGTCCGGGAATCGAACTCTGGTCCCCGTGTACCAGTCGATTGCCTTACCAACTGAGCTATTCCGTCCGATTGCCTTACCAACTGACCTATTCCGCCCGCTTTGTGTGTTGCCTCTTGCCCACGCACCCACACTGTACATTGACAATTACACTTTGTCACTGTATTACACTTTGTGCCGTCCTGGAATCGTACTCTGGTCCGCCGTGTACCAGTCCGGTGCCTTACCAACTGAGCTATTCCGCCGCCGTGTGTGTTGAGTGCGCACGGACCCACACTGAGATTACACTTTGTGCCGTCCGGGGAATCGAACTCTGATCCCCACGTGTACCAGTCCCGATTGCTTTACCAACTGAGCTATTCCTCCGCTTAAGTGTGTTGCCAGGTCTTGCCCACGGACCCACACTGTGAATTACAGTGTAGCCAACATGCTCTTCCATACGCCTCGTGTACTGTATTACACTTTGTGCCGACCCGGGAATCGAACCCTGTTCCCGTGTACCAGTCCGGTGCCTTACCAACTGAGCTGTTGTATTACACCCACCGTCCGGTGCCTTACCAACTGAGCTATTCGCCCGCTTTGTGTGTTGCCTCTTGCCCGCACCCGCTGTGCAGTGACAATTACACTCTGTCACTGTATTACACTGTGCAGTCCGAGAATCGAACTCTGTTCCCCGTGTACCAGTCCGGTGCCTTACCAACTGAGCTATTCCGCCGCTTCGTGTGTTGAGTCTTGCCCACGGACCCACACTGTACAGTGACAATTACACTCTGTCACTGTATTACGCTTTGTGCCGACCGAGAATCGAACTTTGTTCCCCCGTGTACCAGTCCAGTGCCTTACCAACTGAGCTATTCCGCCGCGTCGTGTGTTGGGTCTTGCCTGACCCACTGAATTACGCACAATGCCGCGTCGAGAATCGAACTCTGGTCCCCGTGTACCAGTCGGTGCCTTACCAACTGAGCTATTCCATGGCCGATGTGTTGCTTCTTGCCCACGGACCCACACTGAATACAGTGCTTAACATGCTCTTCCGCGCCTCGTGTACTGTATTACACTTTGTGCCGACCGGGGAATCGAACTCCCTGGTCCCGTGCCTTGCCAGTCGATTGCCTTTACCAACTGAGCTATTCCGCCGCTTAGGTAATGTTGCTTCTTGCTTACAGGACCCACACTGTACCCAGTGACAATTACACTCTGTCACTGTATTACACTTTGTGCCGTCCTGGAGATCGTACTCTGGTCCCCGTGTACCAGTCGGTGTCTGCTAGCGCGGCTATTCGCCACTTACGTGTGTTGAGTCTTGCCCACGGACCCACTGGATACAGTGTAACATGCTCTTCCGCCCGCCTCGTGTACTGTATTACACTTTGTGCCGACCCGAGGTGAACTCTGTTCCCCGTGTACCAATCCGGTGCCTTACCAACGAACTATTCCGTCCGGTGCCTTACCAACTTACCTATTCCGTCCGGTGCCTTACCAACTGACCTATTCCGCCGCTTTGTGTGTTGTCTTGCCCACGCACCCACACTGTACAGTGACAATTACACTGTGTCACTGTATTACACTTTGTGCAGTCCGGGAATCGAACTCTGGTCCCCCGTGTACCAGTCCGGTGTCTTACCAACGCAGCTATTCCGCCACTTCGTGTGTTGAGTCTTGCCCACGGACCCACACTGTACAGTGACAATTACACTCTGTCACTGTATTACACTTTGTGCCGTCCTGGAGATCGTACTCCTGGTCCCCGTGTACCAGTCGGTGTCTTAACAACGCCTTTATTCCATCGCCGTGTATTGAGTCTTGCCACGGACCCACACTGGTGCAGTGTAACAGCGCTCTTCCGCCGCCTCGTGTACTGTATTACACTGTACCCGGCCGAGAATCGAACTCACATTACCCCGTGTCCCAGTCTGGTGCCTTACCAACTGAGCTATTCCTCCGCAACCGTGTGTTGAGTCTTGCCCACGGACCCACACACACTGTACAATGACAGGTACTCTGTCACTGTATTACACTTTAATGCCCGTCCTGGAATCGTACTCTGGTCCCGTGTACCAGTCGGTCTTAACGCGCAGCTATTCCGCCACTTCGTGTGTTGAGTCTTGCCACGGACCCACACTGAATTACACTTTGTGCCGTCCGGGAGTCGAACTCTGGTCCCCCGTGTACCAGTCGGTGCCTTACCAACTGAGCTATTCCGTCCGGTGCCTTACCAACTGACCTATTCCGCCGCTTTGTGTGTTGCCTCTTGCCCACGCACCCACACTGTACATTGACAATTACACTTTGTCACTGTATTACACTATGCCGTCCTGGAGTCATTACTCTGGTCCGCCCGTGTACCAGTCGATTGCCTTACCAGCTTCGAGCTATTCCGCTTGCCGTGTGTTGAGTCTTGCCCACGGACCCACACTGAATTACACTTTGTGCCGTCCGGGAATCGAACTCTGGTCCCCCGTGTACCAGTCGATTAGCTTTACCAACTGAGCTATTCCTCCCGCCGTGTGTTGAGTCTTGCCCACGGACCCACACTGAATTACAGTGTAACATGCTCTTCCGCGCCTCGTGTACTGTATTACACTGTACCCGACCGGGAATCGAACTCTGTTCCCCGTGTACCAGTCGGTGCCTTACCAACTGAGCTATTCCGTCGATTGCCTTGCAACTGAGCCTTCACGCCGCTTTGTGTATTTGCCTCTTGCCCACGCACCACACTGTACAGTGACAATTACACTCTGTCACTGTATTACACTTTATTGCAGTCCGAGAATCGAACTCTGTTCCCCGTGTACCAGTCGGTGCCTTACCAACTGAGCTATTCCGCGCCCGTGTGGTGAGTCTTGCGGACCCGCAGCGCAGTGACAATTACACTCTGTCACTGTATTACGCTTTGTGCCGACCGGGAATCGAACTTTGTTCCCCCGTGTACCAGTCCAGTGCCTTACCAACTGAGCTATTCCGCCGCGTCGTGTGTTGGGTCTTGCCCGGGACCCACCGCCGTTACACTTTATTGCCGTCCGGAATCGAACTCTGGTCCCCGTGTACCAGTCGATTGCCTTACCAACTGAAGCTATTCCGCGCCCGTGTGTTGCTTCTTGCTTACGGACCCACACTGAATTACAATTAGCAACATGCTCTTCCGCCCGCCCTCGTGTACTGTATTACACTTTGCTGACGAGAATGAACTCTGGTCCCCGTGTACCAGTCCGATTGCCTTACCAACTGAGCTATTCCGCCGCCGTGTGTTGCTTCTTGCCCACGATTACACTGTACAGTGACAATTACACTCTGTCACTGTATTGCCGCTGTGCCGTCCTGGAGATAAATTACTCTGGTCCCCGTGTACCAGTCGGTGTCTTTGCATGGCTGTTCCATACGCCGTGTGTTGATCTTGCCCACGGACCCACACTGAATTACAGTGTAACATGCTCTTCCGCCGCCTCGTGTACTGTATTACACTTTGTGCCGACCGGGAATTGAACTCTGTTCCCCCGTGTACCAGTCCGGTGCCTTACCAACTGAGCTATTCCGTCCGGTGCCTTACCAACTTACCTATTCCGTCCGGTGCCTTACCAACTGACCTATTCCGCCGCTTTGTGTGTTGTCTGCCCGCACCCACACTGTACAGTGACAATTACACTGTGTCACTTGTATTACACTGTGCAGTCCGAGAGTCCGAACTCTGGTCCCCGTGTACCAGTCGGTCATCATAACAACGCAGCTATTCCGCCACTTCGTGTGTTGAGTCTTGCCCACGGACCCACACTGAATTACAGTGTAACATGCTCTTCCGCCGCCTCGTGTTGCTGTATTACACTTTGTGCCGACCGAGAATCGAACTCTGTTCCCCGATGTACCAGTCGGTGCCTTACCAACTGAGCTGTTGTATTACGCCCTCTGTCCGGTGCCTTACCAACTGAGCCTATTCGCGCTTGTGTGTTGCCTCTTGCTTACGCACCCACTGTACAGTGACAATTACACTCTGTCACTGTATTACACTTTAATGCCCGTCCTGGAGATAAGTACTCTGGTCCCCGTGTACCAGTCCGGTGTCTTAACGCGCAGCTATTCCGCCGCCGTGTGTTGAGTCTTGCCCACGGACCCACACTGAATTACACAATTAACATGCTCTTCCGCGCCTGGGTGTACTGTATTACACTTTGTGCGACCGAGAATGAACTCTGTTCCCCGTGTACCAGTCCGGTGCCTTACCAACTGAGCTATTCCGCCGCTTCGTGTGTTGGGTCTTGCCCACGGACCCACACTGTACAGTGACAATTACACTCTGTCACTGTATTACGCTTTGTGCCGACCGGGAATCGAACTTTGTTCCCCCGTGTACCAGTCCAGTGCCTTACCAACTGAGCTATTCCGCCGCTTCGTGTGTTGGGTCTTGCCCGCGGACCCACACTGAATTACACTTTAATGCCCGTCCGAGAATGAACTCTGGTCCCATGCGCAGTCGGTGCCTTACCAACTGAGCTATTCCTCACAACCGTGTGTTGGAACGCCCACGGACCCACACTGTACAGTGACAATTACACTCTGTCACTGTATTACACTTTGCAATGCCCGTCCTGGAATCGTACTCTGGTCCCCCGTGTACCAGTCCGGTGTCTTAACAACGCAGCTATTCCGCCACTTCGTGTGTTGAGTCTTGCCCACGGACCCACACTGAATTACACTTTGTGCCGTCCGGGAATCGAACTCTGGTCCCCCGTGTACCAGTCGGTGCTACCAACTGAGCTATTCCGTCCGGTGCCTTACCAACTGACCTATTCCGCCGCTTTGTGTGTTGCCTCTTGCCCCCGGACCCACACTGAATTACAGTGCAACATGCTATTCCGCCGCCTCGTGTACTGTATTACACTTTGTGCCGACAGAATCGAACTCTGGTCCCGTGTACCAGTCCGGTGCTACCAACTGAGCTATTCCTCCGCCGTGTGTTGAGTCTTGCCCGCGGACCCACACTGTACAGTGACAATTACACTCTGTCACTGTATTACACTGTGATCGGGGTCGAACCTGTTCCTCCGTGTACCAGTCGATTGCCTTACCAACTGAGCTATTCCGCTTGCCGTGTGTTGCCTCTTGCCCCGGACACACTGAATTACGGTGCAACATGCTATTCCGCGCCTCGTGTATATTACACTTTGTGCCCGACCGAGGTGAACTCTGGTCCCCTGTGTACCAATCCGGTGCCTTACCAACTGAGCTATTACACCCACCGTCTGGTGCCTTACCAACTGACCTATTCCGCCGCTTTGTGTGTTGCCTCTTGCCCACGCACCCACACTGTACATTGACAATTACACTTTGTCACTGTATTACACTTTGTGCCGTCCTGGAATCGTACTCTGGTCCGCCGTGTACCAGTCGATTGCCAACTGAGCTATTCGCGCCGTGTGTTGAGTCTTGCCCGCGGACTACGATTGCAGTGTAACATGCTACTTCGCCGCCTCGTGTACTGTATTACACTTTGTGCGACCAAGGAATCGAATATTCCCCGTGTACCAGTCCGGTGCCTTACCAACTGAGCTATTCCGTCCGGTGCCTTACCAACTGACGCTATTCCGCCGCTTTGTGTGTTGCCTCTTGCCCACGCACCCACACTGTACAGTGACAATTACACTCTGTCACTGTATTACACTTTGTGCAGTCGAGATGAACTCTGTTCCCCGTGTACCAGTCGGTGCCTTACCAACTGAGCGCCGCGCCGTGTGTTGAGTCTTGCCGCGGACCCACACTGTACGTTAATTACACTCTGTCACTGTATTGCCCGTGCCCTTCGGGAATCGAACCCTGCTCCCCCGTGTACCAGTCCAGTGCCTTACCAACTGAGCTATTCCGCCGCGTCGTGTGTTGGGTCTTGCCTTACGGACCCACACTGAATTACACTTTATTGCCGTCGGGGAATGAACTCTGGTCCCCGTGTACCAGTCGATTGCCTTACCAACTGAGCTATTCCGCCGCTTCGTGTGTTGCTTCTTGCCCACGGACCCACACTGAATTACAGTGTAACATGCTCTTCCGCCGCCTCGTGTACTGTATTACACTTTGTGCCGACCGGGAATCGAACTCTGATTACGTGTACCAGTCCGGTGCATACCAACTGAGCTATTCCCTCGATTGCCTTACCAACTGAGCTGTTATTCCCGCCGTGTGTTGCAGCGCTGCGCACGGACCCACTGTACAGTAATTACACTCTGTCACTGGCCACACTTTGTGCCCGTCCTGGAATCGTACTCTGGTCCCCGTGTACCAGTCCGGTGTCTTAACAACGCAGCTATTCCGCCACTTCGTGTGTTGAGTCTTGCCCACGGACCCACACTGAATTACAGTGTAACATGCTCTTCCGCCGCCTCGTGTACTGTATTACACTTTGTGCCGACCGGGAATCGAACTCTGTTCCCCCGTGTACCAGTCCGGTGCCTTACCAACTGAGCTATTCCGCGCTTCGTGTGTTGAGTCTTACTTACGGACCTATGCGCAGTGGCAATTACACTCTGTCACTGCTTGCCCGCTGTGCAGTCCGGGAATGAACTCTGTTCCTCCGATGTACCAGTCGGTGCCTTACCAACTGAGCTATTCCGCCGCTTCGTGTGTTGCCTCTTGCCCCCGGACCCACACTGAATTACAGTGCAACATGCTATTCCGCCGCCTCGTGTGTTGGGTCTTGCCCACGGACCCACACTGAATTACACTTTGTGCAGTACCAAGTGTACTGTATTACACTTTGTGCCGACCGGGAATCGAACTCTGGTCCCCCGTGTACCAGTCCGGTGCCTTACCAACTGAGCTGCTGTATTACGCCCTCTGTCCGGTGCCTTACCAACTGACCTATTCCGCGCTTTGTGTATTTACCTCTTGCCGCAGCACCACTGTACAGTGACGAGTACACTCTGTCACTGTATTACACTTTGTGCCCGTCCTGGAATGCGTACTCTGGTCCCCGTGTACCAGTCGGTGTCTGTTTGCGCGCAGCTATTCCGCTAGCCGCCGTGTGTTGAGTCTTGCCCACGGACCCACACTGAATTACAGTGTAACATGCTCTTCGCCGCTTCTCGTGTACTGTATTACACTTTGTGCCCGACCGGAATCGAACTCTGTTCCCCCACGTGTACCAGTCGGTGCCTTACCAACTGAGCTATTCCGCGCTTGCGTTATTGTTGGGTCTTGCCGCGGACCCACACTGTACAGTGACAATTACACTCTGTCACTGTATTGCGCTTTTATTGCTGACGGGAATCGAACCCTGTCCCGCCGTGTACCAGTCCAGTGCCTTACCAACTGGAAGCTATTCCGCGCCCGTGTGTTGGGTCTTGCCCACGGACCCACTGAATTACACTTTGTGCCGACCGGGAATCGAACTCTGGTCCCCCGTGTACCAGTCCGGTGCCTTACCAACTGAGCTATTCCTCCGCTTCGTGTGTTGAGTCTTGCCCACGGACCCACACTGTACAGTGACAATTACACTCTGTCACTGTATTACACTTTGTGCCGTCCTGGAATCGTACTCTGGTCCCCCGTGTACCAGTCCGGTGTCTTAACAACGCAGCTATTCCGCCACTTCGTGTGTTGAGTCTTGCCCACGGACCCACACTGAATTACACTTGTGCCGATCGGGGTCGAACTCTGGTCCCCGATGGCCTGATCCGATTGCCTTACCAACTGAGCTATTCCGTCGGTGCCTTACCAACTGACCTATTCCGCGCTTTGTGGCTGTTGCACTGCCCGGACCCACACTGAATTACAGTGCAACATGCTATTCGCCGCCTCGTGTACTGTATTACACTTTGTGCCGACGGGAATCGAACTCTGGTCCCGTGTACCAGTCGATTGCCTTACCAACTGAGCTATTCCTCCGCTTCGTGTGTTGAGTCTTGCCCACGGACCCACACTGTACAGTGACAATTACACTCTGTCACTGTATTACACTTTGTGCAGTCCGGGAATCGAACTCTGTTCCTCCGTGTACCAGTCCGGTGCCTTACCAACTGAGCTATTCCGCCGCTTCGTGTGTTGCCTCTTGCCCCCGGACCCACACTGAATTACAGTGCAACATGCTATTCCGCCGCCTCGTGTACTGTATTACACTTTGTGCCGACCGGGAATCGAACTCTGGTCCCCCGTGTACCAGTCCGGTGCAACATGCTATTCCGCCGCCTCGTGTGTTGGGTCTTGCCCACGGACCCACACTGGAGTACTTTATGCAGTACCAAGTGTACTGTATTGCTGTGCCCGACCGGGAATCGAATGGTCCCCGTGCCAGTCCGATTGCCTTACCAACGACTGTCCGTCCGGTGCACCGCAACTGACCTATTCCGCCGCTTTGTGTGTTGCCTCTTGCCCGCGCCCGCAATACATTGACAGTACACTTTGTCACTGTATTACACTGTGCCGTCCTGGAGACCGATACTCTGGTCCGCGTGTACCAGTCGATTGCCTGACTATTCCGCCCGCCGTGTGTTACAGGTCTGCCCACGGACCCACACTGAATTACTGTGCCGTCAGAATCGAACTCTGGTCCCCGTGTACCAGTCGGTGCTTTACCAACTATGAGCTATTCCTCCGCGCCGTGTGTTGAGTCACACTTACGGACCCACACTGAATTACAGTGTAACATGCTCTTCCGCGCCTCGTGTACTGTATTACACTTTGTGCACGACCGGGAATCAACTCTGTTCCCCGTGTACCAGTCCGATTGCCTTACCAACTGAGCTATTCCGTCCAGTTGCCTTACCAACTGAGCTATTCCGCGCTTTGTGTATTTGCCTCACCCCTTACGCACCCACACTGTACAGTAATTACACTCCTGTCACTGTATTACACTGTGCCGTCCTGGAATCGAACTTTGTTCCCCCGTGTACCAGTCCGGTGTCTTACCAACGCAGCTATTCCGCCACTTCGTGTGTTGAGTCTTGCCCACGCACCCACACTGTACAGTGACAATTACACTCTGTCACTGTATTACACTTTGTGCCGTCCTGGAATCGTACTCTGGTCCCCCGTGTACCAGTCCGGTGTCTTAACAACGCAGCTATTCCGCCACTTCGTGTGTTGAGTCTTGCCCACGGACCCACACTGAATTACAGTGTAACATGCTCTTCCATAGCCTGTGTACTGTATTACTGTGCCCGACCGGGAATGAACTCTGTTCCCGTGTACCAGTCGATTGCCTTACCAACTGAGCTATTCCGCCCGCCGTGTGTTGGGTCTTGCCCACGGACCCACACTGTACAGTGACAATTACACTCTGTCACTGTATTACGCTTTGTGCTGACCGGGAATCGAACTTTGTTCCCCCGTGTACCAGTCCAGTGCCTTACCAACTGAGCTATTCCGCCGCTTCGTGTGTTGGGTCTTGCCCACGGACCCACACTGAATTACACTTTGTGCCGTCCGGGGTCGAACTCCTGGTCCCCGTGTACCCAGTCGATTGCCTTACCAACTGAGCTATTCCGCCGCTTCGTGTGTTGCTTCTGCCTTACGGACCCACACTGAATTACAGTGTAACATGCTCTTCCGCGCCTCGTGTACTGTATTACACTTTATTGCCGACCGGGAATCGAACTCTGGTCCCCCGTGTACCAGTCCAGTGCCTTACCAACTGAGCTATTCCTCCACTTCGTGTGTTGAGTCTTGCCCACGGACCCACACTGTACAGTGACAATTACACTCTGTCACTGTATTCGCTTTAATGCCCGACCGGGAATCGAACTTTGTTCCCCGTGTACCAATCCAGTGCCTTACCAACTGAGCTATTCCGCGCCGTGTGTTGGGTCTTGCCGCGGACCCACACTGAATTACACTTGTGCCGTCCGGGTCGAACTCTGGTCCCCGTGTACCAGTCGGTGCCTTACCAACTGAGCTATTCCTCCGCTTCGTGTTGAGTCTTGCCCACGGACCCTGTTACAGTGACAATTACACTCTGTCACTGTATTACACTTTTTGCCGTCCTGGAATCGTACTCTGGTCCCCCGTGTACCAGTCCGGTGTCTTAACAACGCAGCTATTCCACGCCGCCGTGTGTTGAGTCTTGCCCGGACCCACACTGAATTACAGTGTAACATGCTCTTCCGCCCGCCTCGTGTACTGTATTACACTTTGTGCCGACCGGGAATCGAACTCTGTTCCCCGTGTATCCCCCGTGTACCAGTCCGGTGCCTTACCAACTGAGCTATTCCGTCCGGTGCCTTACCAACTGAGCTATTCCGTCCGGTGCCTTACCAACTGACCTATTCCGCCGCTTTGTGTGTTGCCTCTTGCCCACGGACCCACACTGTAAATTGACAATTACACGTTGTCACTGTATTACACTTTGTGCGGACCGGGAATCGAACTCTGGTCCCCCGTGTACCAGTCCGGTGCCTTACCAACTGAGCTATTCCTCCACTTCGTATGTTGAGTCTTGCCCACGGACCCACACTGTACATTGACAATTACACTTTGTCACTGCATTACACTTTGTGCCGTCCTGGAATCGTACTCTGGTCCGCCGTGTACCAGTCCGGTGCCTTACCAACTGAGCTATTCCGTCGGTACCAACCGATTACACTTTGTGCCCTCCGGTGTTTGAAGCAAACCTCTCTAAACTGCTAAATTCTGAAGACTGCTCAAGGGAAGCAGGGTAAAACACCCGATCAAATATGGTCAGAGGCTAGACGAGTCCTCACCACACCATCTTAACAATTTGTCACACATAAGTTCTCCCTTTGAGCTCAAACTGACAGGGCAACGGTGCAGCTCAGGCCCGTTATCAGAGAGCTGGATGCTCCTTCGTGGGAGTAGACTCGGGAATCTAACAATACTGTACAACAGTCATGCAGCTTAGGTAGACTTTATACAATCACTGATTACAAACTGAAGTTCACGTTGTTATAATAATTTTTAAGTATATATTTGTATCAGGGGAACCCTGCTTAAATCTTAAATAAAATAAATGCTGGTGTGTGTGCTTTTATTTTTTTGAACTGCCTCTTCAAGCTGATTTCAAGTTGATGACATGTTGGTAGTTGTTTTAATAATATCACATTACCTTTCATCATGCAAAAGCTTTTTCCGTCTCAAGGTTTCACAAACAGGTCATGTGCTTGTGCTGGTATTTCAAAATATTCCAGCTTTGATCTTCATTTCAGAAGTATAATGAAAAAATTATGACCGGACTGAGCATGAAATACAGAACTGGTTAAGTTTAATGGTGCTCTTGTTGGTTACTCTTTGCACCGTGCCATTAGAACTCGACACTTCATGGTGGATTAACAGGGGGGAAAAAAACGTGTGCTATACACACACAGTTATGTTTTTGGACAGTTTTCTGACCAGAGAAAAATCCTGTGCGAATCTGTATAAGCTTTAATATTAAATGTAACTATAATATTAGTTTTGGTATTTTCACTATCCTGCTGACAACATAGCATGTATTATAATTTATTGCTATTTCTCAATATGTTTGACTATCTGCTCCTCTTTTTTTCTCAACAATTATTGAACTGCATAGCATTTCAGTTATGGTGGTAAAAGAATTAAAATAAAAAATCACACACGCAGGGGAAAAAAAGCCAATGTCTCTTTGCAGAATAAAGCAACATTGAGACAATCCTCAGACCTTAAAATAAACAGGTTGACAAAGATTTTTAAAGATGGCTACTCTCGCTGGGCTTGTTGCTGTCCAAGGTGCTTAAACTCTGATTCGACTCTATGAGTGACACATTACTTCATTTTAGAAGTATCATGAAAAAAATATGACCGGACTGAGCATGGAATACAGACCTGGTAAAGTTTAATGGCGTTCTTGTTGGTTACTCTTTTCTGTTCTCATACTAGTTCCAGCCAGTGTCACGTTTCCTGTTACAAGATCCCTCTTTATCATCTATATATCATGAACAGCTGCCGCAGAGAACCAGAAATGCTGAGTCATTGTGGAATTTTCAGTCAGACGTGATAAAGCACAAACATTTAAGTTGGTGCTACTTTTGTGTAAGCGTAAAATGATCATTTGAGTCATCTTTGATGTGAAAGAGCATCTTAAATGGTTAAAGTCGAAGCTCTGTACAAAGACAAAGTTCTTGTAAATAGTGGATCATTTTGAGCAATAAAACATGTAGTGGCCTTTAGAACTGGTTTTCAAAATGCAATAACCATAGTCAAATACATTTTAAAAAAATATTGTGCCTACAATATATTTTATAAGTGCTTAGAAAGTTTTGTTTTGCATTTTGTGGTTGTGGAATACTTTAAATTCATTTCATAATGGTCTTTTTTTTTTTTTAATATTGTGTTGGAGTTTCCTTGGCAGAATCGTTAAATCCACCACAAAAACAGTATCTACATAAATGGAAATCTAATGGGTCACTCTGCTCACTTTATTACAGTGATAAAGGTGATAATTAAGGGGAAAAAGGGCACACTTGCCTGAGACCAGAGTTAACACAGGTTTTCATTTGTCATCTTGATTGGTCTTCCTTCAGCACTGATAAACCTTCCATCTGTGCAGAAGTTGGATAGAAAAAGTCACAGTGTACGTAACAAAATATGGCATATTGTGCTTATTCATATTTTTATTAGATTATTTAGCTTATATGGCATGTATTTTTTTCCATTAGTATTAGTAATAAATTACACAAAACACTTCCCACCAACAGAAATTGCAATGACTTTATTACAACTATGACCGTGAAGCGCCATAAACAGTTTATTTGCTATGCTTGAAATGTATTTTTTTAATTATTATTATTATTATTATTATTATTACTATTTGAATTTAAATTACGAAAACTCGTAAGTCTTTAAAGCAAACGTGATGAAATCATCTTGGGGGTACTCCAGTAGAATTTGATCTTCTTGTCGTGACTAACGAGAATAAAATTGCGAAGTCATCCCTCACACGATTAATCACGTGATGCCATTGCGCTCAGTAATTGGTGGAAAAGAGCGAAGTGACGTTTAGTTACGAAACCTGCGAAGTGCGTATAAATACGGGGACCAGCTCCACTGCCGTTTCATATCGGGAAAGAAATTTTCAGGAGTTCTTGCTTCAACAGTGTTTGAACGGAACTTCTTTTTCCGTCCCTCTTATTTAAATCAGCTAGCATTCCGGATTATTCAAAAACCCTTTTGACTTGAACTCAGAAAAGAAGTCATCGTAAAGCTATATTTTTATACCGTTTTGTTAAAAGAAAACAAGCAAACAAAAAAAACCCAGCTAAAATGGAGTCTCAGGTGCGCCAGAACTACCACCGC
>JABWDL010000365.1:0-25289 GCA_015343265.1 Pao palembangensis | reverse complement strand
ATGAAATCGATCTGATAGATAAGATTTAAACCAGTCTAGAGCTGTCCCTGTGATCCTAATCTCATGTTGTAGCCTTTGTAATAAAATGCTGTGATCTACAGTATCAAAGGCAGCACTGAGGTCCAGTAAAACCAGTACGGAAATAAGTCCACAGTCTGATGCCATGAGGAGGTCATTAGTGACTTTAACCAGTGCTGTTTCTGTGCTGTGATGAGCTCTGACCCCAGACTGAAACACTTCAAATAGACTATTCCTGTTTAGGTGATCGGTTAGCTGACTAACAACCAGCCTCTCAAGTATCTTAGAGATGAATGGGAGGTTGGATATCGGTCTATAATTTGCTAAGACGCCTGGGTCAAGTGAAGGTTTTTTTTAAGTAAAGGTCTGATAACAGCAGTTTTAAACGCCTGAGGTACATAACCTGTAGTCAAAGATAGATTGATCTGATCTAATACTGACGCCCCAATCAGAGGAAAGACATCCTTGAAAAGCTTAGTTGGGATGGGGTCCAGGAGACATGTGGTTGGTTTAGATCGATTAATGCTGGAGGTCAGCTCAGGGAGATCTATGGGCAGGAAGCTGTCCAGAGATGGATCAGGACTAGATGGGGTTGCTAACAAGGGCAGCTCATCAGTTGTCATGGAGCGACCTTTATCGATCTTTTCTCTAATGTTAGTGATTTTATTGGCGAAGAAACTCATAAAGTCTTCACCGCTAAGAGCTGCAGGAATAGAAGGCTCAACCGAGCTGTGACTCTTTGTCAACCTGGCTATGGTGTTAAACAGAAAAAGCGGCCTGTTCTTATTTACATCTATTAATGAAGTGTAGTAAGCTGTTCTGGCTTTATGGAGGGCCTTCTTATATGTTAGTAAGCTGTCTTTCCAGGCGCTTTGGGAATCAGTTGATCTGGCTGAATACCACTTCCTCTCCATCCGTCTTGATGCCTGCTTAAGAGTTCGGATAAGCTTAAGAGTGAAGTCAAAGGTTATAAGTGAGTGGTCTGAGAGGAGGGGGTTTTGGGGAACAACTAACAGGTTCTCAGTCTGTAAACCATAGACTGTTAAGACTGTCAGTATCATCATCCATATGGATGTTAAAATCACCCACTATAATGACTTTATCTGTACTGACCATTAAACTAGACAGGAAATCTGAAAACTCAGCCAGGAACTGTGTGTAAGCAGCTGCAGGTGGCCGATACACCACAACTAATAAAACTGGCTTTTCTGACTTCCAATTGTGGTGAGACAGGCTGAGAGTGAGACTTTCAAAAGAGCTGCAGGTAGCTTTAGGTTTGGGATTGACTTGAAGGCTGGAGCAGAAGATTGCTGCCACTCCACCTCCTCTGCTTGCATTTCGAGGAACATGATAGTTAATATGACTTGATGGAGTTGCTTCATTTAAACTAACATATTCTTCATCCTGCAACCAAGTCTCCGTGAGAAAGAAAATATCAGACAGATGATCTGTTATTAAATCATTAACTAGGAGAGATTTAGACCGTAGAGATCGTATGTTCAACAGACCACATCTGTTTTATTTGTTTCTGAGTGTTTGCTGCTGTGTATTTTTATAAGGTTATTATTATTAACACCTCTTGACTTATTTACTAGATGATCTATGGGAGGACGAGGTAGTGACACTACTACACTATTATTAAACTTAGTGATACTGTGAGCGTTTTTTGTTTTATTGTTATTTTTATTTTTATTGGAGGGCGGCAGTTTTACAGAAGCAGCAGAGAAGCGTGTAAGACAGCAACTCTACCTCCTGGCCTCCACCCTGGGTTGTCAGAAGGTTGGTTGTCCAATGAACTTTGCTATATTGCTAGAAATAAGAGCTGCACCACCCCGGGTGGGATGAATGTGGTCTCTGCTAATAAGGCCAGGTTTTCCCCAAAAAGCCTCCCAATTATCTATAAAGGCCACGTTATTTTGTGGACACCACCGCGACAACCAGCGACTGAGCGATGACATGCGGCTAAACATGTCATCACTGGCCAGATTCGGGAGGGGACCAGAGAACGCTACGGAGTCCGACATCGTTTTGGCGAAGTTACACACCGACTCCATATTAACTTTAGTAATCTCCGACTGGCGCAGCTGGGCGTCGTTAACGCCGACGTGAATGATAATTTTGCTGTATTTGCGCTTATCTTTCACCAGCTGCTTTATGTTTCCCTCTATGTTGCCCGCTCTGGCCCCCGGGATACATTTAGTTATCGTCTCTGGTGTCGGCTTCACGTAGCGAAGAATAGAGTCGCCAATAACCAGGGTTGGTTTCTCAGTGGATGCGTCACTGAGTGGGGAAAAGCGGTTTGCGACATGAAGCGGTTGGTGGTGAACCACGGGCCTTTGTTTCAGGCTACGCTTCCTTCGAACCGCCACCCAACCACCCTGACTACCCCACTGCTCGGGAGCTGCGTGGGAACAGCTAACAGTAGCTGAACTGGGCTGGTCCGCACAGGCTAACTGGTGCTGGCTAGCTACATGGGCTACGTTACTATCTTGTGTGCGGAGTCTCGCCTCAAGCTCGCTAAGCCTCGCCTCTAGAGCTATAAATAAGCTACACTTTCTACACGCCTGACTCTCAGTAAGGGAGGCAGAGGAGTAACTAAACATTTCACACACTTTGCAGAACACCGGAGGAGAAACGGTGGGAGAAGTGAAATTAGCCATGCTAGCAGTGACCGCAGCTGCGCGGAACGAAATAGACAGAGAGCGAAGTATAGAACCCAAAGGATCGTGCGGTTACTAAACTTTCACCAAGGTGCTTGTGTACTACTAAACAGGATAAACAAAAATCAACAAAAAATTAACAACAGTAAATCCACCGTAGCAAACACCAGGAGAAGTGAACAAGTAGGACGGAGCAGAAACAGGAAATGACGCGATACGTTACCTATCACGTCTCCGAGTCAGAACCTGGCAAAAGGCTCCAAGAGAGCCTGGCTCCACCAACAACAGAATGTGTGTACCTGTACACAAACGGCAACTTCTCAGTTCTGGAAAGAAGATACAAGATACTTGTTTTCTCCAAGAAAGCTTAATTTGCAGCAGCATTGTTGTCAGGGCTTGAACCTGCGGGAGGAGACCCCAATGGACGTTAAATCTGTCACTTTAACGACTTGGCCACAACAACGAGGGACACAGAAAACTCTATAGGTTAATACATGGAATGGGATGTTTTTTCAACCAGTGAGTTCTTCACATTTTAAATGTATTTGATCAAGTAAGATTTTGTTTAAACTCTATTGAGAGCTTTTCTCATTTTATTTCAGAGTCAGAGTTCAAGATAGACGTGTCTGCAAAAGTGACCTTTTCACTTGTCGATAGCAAGATAGCAAGACCTACGTGACCTGACATAATGGCAGGAGTGGGATTTGAACCCACGCCTCCAGGGGAGACTGCGGCTTGAACACAGCGCTTTCGTCGTAATCTTCTAGATGGCAGTGCCGCAATTCAAGGCGGTTGTGCCAACCGTTAATCTGCGAGATCTTGACGACGAGTGAGAGCTGGCACGGCGTTTGAAATCCCGGAAGTTGAAGCAACTCAAAATCGAATGATTTTTCAATGGAGGTGGTTCGGTGGTGAGTGGCGAGAATGAAGAAGACGGCGATCACGGAGAGGTGGAGCTCAGGAGACGATCACAAGTCGCGGATGACGAACCCGGGCCGATCGGACGTTGTTCGCCAAGCTAGCGGTGTGTTGTGCCCGTTGTGCCTGTTTTCCCTCAGCCCAACTCCAGAGAGAGCTCAGATGAGAAGAGTCTGAGCGTGAATCTTTGGACACAATGCAGTGGAGCCTCCCCTTGAAGAGTTTGCACTTTAAGTTTACATGGACAGTTGTTTTACCTCCACTGGAGTGCTTTCTTTTTTCCCGTGTACATCCAATAAAGGGTTGTTTTTTCTGTTGAGAGCCTGCCTCATACCTGCGTTTGGGTCCCGTTCTTTGTTTCTTAACATTACAATCCAGCCAGCATGGACCCAGCAGGTATAATGTTCTCGCTGTTGGCAGAGGGCTTCTCGCTCCAAGACTGTGTGTTCAACGCATATGCGCAGCTGCTCCATGCCGAGAGAGCTGTAGTGCCACAGGCCAAGACCAAGTTGCTGAGGACCCTGCTGTTTACGGTTCCTGCTGCTGCTCCTACTACTGCTTCTGCTGCTACTGTTCCTGCTGCTGCTCCTACTACTGCTCCTGCTGCTACTATTCCTGCTGCTGCTCCTACTACTGCTCCTACTGGTACTGTTCCTGCTGCTGCTCCTACTACTGCTCCCGCTGGTTCTGCTCCTGCTGGCACTGCTCTTGCTGCTGCTCCTGCTGAGGCTGACACTAGATCCCGCTCAGCTCGCGCGGATGACAAGATGGTGGCTACCCCCCTGAACCAGCCCGGAGCTCTCCCCCAGACTCGTCTTCTGTGGAATCCGGCCAGGGTTCCACTACTTCCTGTGAGTCGCAGACTGACTGCGCTTCCTGTTCTTTCTGGTGCAGTGTCTGGGCATGGGTGGTCCGGCCCCGGTACTTCTGGCGTCTCTCCAGGCCCAGACAAACGTGCTGCAGTCTCCGTGTGTGTCGTGGGTTCGTTCCACCCGTTGGTCAACGGGTAGTCTGGGTGAGGGAAGTCTGGGTTTCCCTGCTTAGGCTGCTGCCCCCGCGACCCGACCCTGGATAAGCGGAAGAAAATGGATGGATGGATGGTCAACGGGTATTCCCTGACTCATTTCCTGCACCAGCCAGGTCAGTTCCTGCTCCTGCATTAGCCAAGTTAGCACCTGCTCCTGTGCTATCCCTATTAGCTCCTGCGTCCACTCCAGCCAGGTCAGTTCCTGCTCCCGTGTTAGCCCAATCCGCCCCTGTTCCTGCACTAGCCAAGTTAGCACCTGCGCTTAAACTAGCCAAGCTAGCTCCCGCTCTAGCTAAGAGTCCCCCTGCAGCAGCCAGACCGCTGCTGCACCGGTGACGTCCGCATCAGCCCCAAGGCCCAATGTGAGGGGTTTCCCTGCACATCCAGAGAGGAAGGGCCTGGTGTTGGAGTGCCTCAAGGAGCCAGAAGGTGAAGAGGCTGGTGCAGAGAGGCCCAGCGTTTCCCGCAGGCAGGCACCCGGTCACTGCCGACCCACTGTCAGCGGCACCAGGTTTGCAGTTTCCTGGTTTGCCTCACCAGGGTTTCACCTTCCGTCCCAGTTGCCTGAAAGGCCTGCCTCCTGGTGAGTCGCCACAGGTCTTCTCTGTCCTAGTGGTGTTCCCCAGAGAGGGTGAGGTCCCTCCAGACCCGTCGCCCGGTGTCAGCAGTCCGATGGGCCCAAGTGTGCTACGCCGGGCCGAGGATTCCCCGACCATGGCGGCCCAAGAAGGAGGAGGACACCTTGAGACCCGGAGGTAGGAGGTGTCTGGAGTAATTCCAGTTCACGGAAGAAGGCTCCTGAGACCAAGAGGTGGGAGGTTCAGACACACACAATGCCAAAGCCGCCGGCTCTGAGGGCCGGGCCAACAGCAGCTCTGAGGATAGCGCTGAAGCCCACACCGGCTCTGAGGGCGGCGGTCCCGACTCCAGCGCCAACGACCAAGGCGGTCCGGATGACAACACTGACACCCACGGCAGTTTCGACTACAACAACGACGCCCACGACGCCAGCATCCAGGGTTGCGTTTCTTTCAAGTGCTGTAACCCCCGAGATGAAGGCAGCGTCCACTGCAGCCAAGCCTCTGACCCCTGCAGCCAAGCCAATGACCCCTGCAGCCAAGCCTCTGACCCCCGCAGCAAAGCTTGCGACGTTTGCGGCAAGGGCTGCCGTCCCTGTTGAAGCTAACGCTGCTCCTGAACCCTTGAGCAAGGCTGCCCCTGTTGAAGCTAAAGCTACTCTCGAACCCTTGTGAGTTCTGCACCAGTCCCAGCTAAGCCTCCTGCTATGAAAGTCGAGTCCGATCTGAGGGGCCAGAGGAGGGGTCCAGATCACCAGGAGAAGAGGAGGCCCCAGCTTCTGAGAACCCGGCAAGTCCACCCTACTGTCCATAAATCCAGGGTGGGAAGAGTGCGGAGCCTGAGCCAGGAGGGATGAGGCCCTCCGGGCATCAATTTTGGCTCTCTGCTCTGCGTGTTGGGACGTCAGGAGCCGTCCCTTGAGGGATGGGGTTCTGTCACAGCTGCTGCTCTGCTCTGCTCCAGCTCTCGCCCTCCCCTCTCTGTCACACCTGCCCTGCGCTCCTGATCAGTCACACCTCCACCACATTTCTGATGAGCAGCACCAGCTGCTTGTGGGTAATCAGTACAGCCACATAAGCTACAGACTCTGAGAGACCCGTTTGTCAGATTGTTGCTCATTTGTGTTTCTGATACAGAGTTTCTGTGTTTCGTTATTTGATTGATCTCTGAATATCAAAAAATTCTTCAGTGATTAAACCACATTGTAAACTAATGTGTGGATACAACAGACAACACACACGTGCGCGCACACACGCAAACACAACACAACACAACACAAGAAGTACAACAAGTAATGGGACAATGCAGCGTGGATTGAAAATATAAATGTACTGTAGTCTTTAGCTTGTTTGAAAAGGGTTTCCCTGAGAAATGCGACAGAATGGTTTCTTGAATTGTGTTGAAAAGGCCATATTGGTAGGTTCGTGCTCGCTTACGGCCATACCACCCTGAGAACGCCCGATCTCGTTTGATCTTGGAAGCTAAGCAGGGTCGGGCCTGGTTAGTAGTTGGATGGGAGACCACCTGGGAATACCAGGTGCTGTAAGGTTTTTAGACTCATAAGCACGGCCAGAAGAGGGCGCCAGTACTGTTTAGCTGCATACAGTATTTCTTTTAAATGGGCAGTAATCCACTATTAATTGCATTTTTATATCACGTTTGAGTACAAAAGCTTTGTCAGCTGTCTAGTCAGCAGAGTTCATTATTATTATATCTCTGAATACCAAAAAATTCTTCAGTGGTTAAACCACATTATAAACCAATGTGTGGATACAACAGACAACATACACACGCGAGCACACACGCAAAACACAACATAACACAACACAAGAAGTACAACAAGTAATGGGACAATGCACCGCGAATAGTAAATCCACACTGTAAAACTAAAAGTTAATATGGAGTCGGTGTGTAACTTCGCCAAAACGATGTCGGACTCCGTAGCGTTCTCTGGTCCCCTCCCGAATCTGGCCAGTGATGACATGTTTAGCCGCATGTCATCGCTCTATCGCTGGTTGTCGCGGTGGTGTCCAGAAAATAACGTGGCCATTATAGATAATTGGGAGACTTTCTGGGGAAAACCTGGCCTTATTAGCATTGATTAGATTCATCCCACCCGGGGTGGTGCAGCTCTTATTTCTAGCAATATAGCAAAGTTCATTGGACAACCAACCTTCTGACAACCCAGGGTGGAGGCCAGGAGGTAGAGTTGCTGTCTTACACGCTTCTCTGCTGCTTCTGTAAAACTGCCGCCCTCCAATAAAAATAAAAATAACAATAAAACTAAAAACGCTCACAGTAACGCTAAGTTTAATAATACAATAGAAGTAGTGTCAGTACCTCGTCCTCCCATAGTTCATCTAGTAAATATGTCCAGAGGTGTTAATATTAATAACCTTATAAAAATGCACAGCAGTAAATACTCAGAACCAACTAAAACAGTTAGATGTGGTCTGTTGAACATACGATCTCTACGGTCTAAATCTCTTCTAGTTAATGATTTAATAACAGATCATCTGTCTGATATTTTCTTTCTCACAGAGACTTGGTTGCAGGATGAAGAATATGTTAGTTTAAATGAAGCAACTCCATCTAGTCATATTAACTATCATGTTCCTCGTAGTGCAGGCAGAGGAGGTGGAGTGGCAGCAATCTACCGCTCCAGCCTTCAAGTCAATCCCAAACCTAAAGCTACCTGTAGCTCTTTTGAGAGTCTCACTCTCAGCCTCTCTCACCACAACTGGAAGTCAGAAAAGCCAGTTTTATTAGTTGTGGTGTATCGGCCACCTGCAGCTGCTTACACACAGTTCCTGGCTGAGTTTTCAGATTTCCTGTGTAGTTTAGTGGTCAGTACAGATAAAGTAATTATAGTAGGTGATTTTAACATCCATATGTATGATGATACTGACAGTGTTAAGACGGCGTTTAACTCACTGATAGATTCAATAGGTTTCTCTCAGTTAGTAAATGAACCGACGCACTGTCATAATCACACTCTGGATCTGGTTCTCACCTATGGTCTAGAAACTGAGAACCTGGTAGTTGTTCCCCAAAACCCCCTCCTCTCAGACCACTCACTTATAACCTTTGACTTCACTCTAGCAGACCGAGCTGCACATGACAGGAAGGTTCACTACAGCAGGTGTCTCCCTGAAGATACCAGAGACAGATTTGGAGCTGAAATTGCAGCGGTGCCCCCTCTAGCGCCTCCTACTGGTGCAACAGATCATTCTGATCTAAATGTTACTCCTGCAGATATTGACTGCTTTGTCAATGTCACTGCAGCCACACTGCGTATAGTTTTAGATTCGGTTGCCCCACTGAAGAGAAGGTTCACACACCATAGAAGACTGGCTCCGTGGTATAACACACATATCCGAACTCTTAAGCAGGCATCAAGACGGATGGAGAGGAAGTGGTATTTAGCCAGATCAGCTGATTCCCAAAGTGACTGGAAAGACAGCTTACTAACATATAAGAAGGCCCTCCGTAAAGCTAGAACAGCTGACTACACTTCATTAATAGAACAACCCGCGTTTTCTGTTTAACACCATAGCCAGGTTGACAAAGAGTCACAGCTCGGTTGAGCCTTCTATTCCTGCAGCTCTTAGCAGTGAAGACTTTATGAGTTTCTTCACCAATAAAATCACTAACATTAGAGAAAAGATCGATCAAGGTCGCTCCATGACAACTGATGAGCTGCCCTTGTTAGCAACCCCATCTAGTCCTGATCCACCTCTGGACAGCTTCCTGCCCATAGACCTCCCTGAGCTGACCTCCAGCATTAATGGATCTAAACCAACCACATGTCTCCTGGACCCCATCCCAACTAAGCTTTTCAAGGATGTTTTTCCTCTGATTGGGGTGTCAGTATTAGATCAGATCAATCTATCTTTGACTACAGGTTATGTACCTCAGGCGTTTAAAACTGCTGTTATCAGACCTTTACTTAAAAAACCTTCACTTGACCCAGGCATCTTAGCAAATTATAGACCGATATCCAACCTCCCATTCATCTCTAAGATACTTGAGAGGCTGGTTGTTAGTCAGCTAACCGATCACCATTTTAAGACATTTTTACCACTTCATCATGTTTATTTGTGCGACATTTAATTCTGTTCAGTAATAAAACAGTGTCAGATAAAGTAAAGTGCTGTCCTCTCCTTTGGATTCTTGATGAAAGTGTTCATCAGTATCAAATTTTATTCACACGCCTCTGATCGGTAACTTTAGCCCCAAACTGAAGATTTAACCCTTAAAGCTTATTTATTCATAGCAAATCAATCCTTCCTTTTCTGATGTTTTACACTTTTCTAATCTTCTACCTTTAATGCTCCTAAGAAGCATCTGCTACTAAAATGTAACAGAAATCCACCAGGTGTGAAAACTCGTCCATTTTCAAGTGTCCCATATTTCTAATAAACGTCAGGCCAGTCATGATGTTGGGACTGAATAAAATGGTTGGCTGAACTTTCTGGCTTTTCTTTCCTAACCCTAACCCTGTCATCCTCTACTGCATCCCTTTTATCCTGCTCTCTCTGCTTATGGATGCCATACCTCTCCAGCAGAGCAGTCCAGGACAGATAGCAAGGACAGGCCCACAAGTGACAGTGCCTGAGCAGGACGAGCCCCCACTTTCAGCCCCAGCTGAAAAGGGAGTTTTTCCTTGCCACTGTGCTTACCTGGGGGTTTAGGCTCTGGGTTTCTACCTCTGCAAAGCACCTGGAGACAATTTTATTGTAAAAGGTGCTATATAAATAAAATTGAATTGAATTGAATACAATATATACATCCATCCATCCATTTTCTGTGCCTGCTTTATCCACATTTTGGGTCGCAGGGGAAATATGAAAAGGTCATCACAATATAAGACAATAAATAAAACCAAAAAAAAGTGTTTGGTGCAGTATGTACATGGAGATGTCCAGTGGATGTAATTACTGTGTGTGCAGAGTAATGCAGAGTGTACAGTATACAAGTAGTGCAATTTTTAGTGTGCAACAATCAGCTGAGGTAGAATTTCAATTTGTGTACAGAATGTGTACAGGTAGAGTGTGACATATAAATATATACGTGTGGGTAAGTCTAGAGAGTCCAGGTTCTAGGTCTTCTGGTTGAGGGCCCAAATGGCCTGCGGGAAGAAGCTCCTCCTCATTCTCTCTGTGTTTGCCTTCAAGGAACGGAATCGTTTCCCTGACCGCAACAGAGACAAGAGTCCATTGCTGGGGTGGCTGAGGTCCTTCATTATCTTCCTAGCCTTGGTCCAGCACCACTTGCTGTATATAGTGTCCAGGTCAGGAAGCTCGATGTGGATGGTACGCTCAGCTGATCACACCACCCTCTGGAGAACTTGTCTGTCCTGTTGGTGCTGTTCCCAACAACAGTTTCTGTAAACATGTTGATGTCATCAGAGCTGCGCCGAAACAAACATGTCCCAGTCCACGTCGTCCAGAGCGTCCTGCAGAGCGGCCACCGATTTATCTGTCCAGCATGAGACCTCCCTCCCTCTATTCAATATCTGTTCTTTCCAAACAGTCTTTAAAAAGTAAAGTTTAAATTACAAATTGGGTTAATTTTTTCACATTCACAACTAAGACTAGGAAGCTATAGATCACAGAATTTCAAAATCCAAAGATCCAAAGTAGATCTCTCTGTGTGAACTGGACTGAAAGGTTTCCTTGAAAACGTTTCGCCCTCTCTCCAGAGAGCTTCTTCAGTTCTAAGTTTGCTGGGGCAGAGCTTGAAAATATAGCCCTGTGAACCATTGGCATGTTAATGGCCCGGGTGGTCCATGCCAATGGTCCACGATTTTAAATACGTTTGTAGTGTGTAGCAAAATGAAGATTTGTTCTATTGTTGATGTACCTGTAATCATATAAGGCTGTATTTTTATGTCCTGTGTCTACGTGACCCACGCATATCTTACTTCGCCAAGGACAATCACGTACGGAGCCATGGATCACTCGCGATAGACCATACACAGTGGCGCCGATCATGCATCTTGCGTCAATGCTACATGGTCTTCACGTAATTAGCAGATACGCCGAATATTCAAGAGACCTGTACGCGGAAGAAGAGGCACTCTTTTGCCCCTACGTGGGACCGTGAGAGTTGCTCCGGTGTAGTAAAAGAGTCCGCGATCGATCGTGCTGATTGGCTCGCCTGCCCCTCCGCGGGACTGTGTGAGCTGCCACAGTGTTGCAGGGAGACCATGCTTGTGCTGAATAAATCTTGCTTGACAGTTCTGGTTTCCTGTAAGTTCTTTGACGAACACGTCCGGACCCCAAATTTGCAACAATTGGCGACCACGAAGCGACGTTACTCCGGCGTGGGTGACGGCGTGGACGGCTGATCTTCTCCTTCCCCACAACTCTTAGATTGTCCGGACAACATAGATTAAAGGTAAGCACTACCTGTTTATCGAAAGTGCTTTTTGTGGTGGAGGACTGATCGCTGTGTTTAAATGTATATTTCAAATTGTGTGGGAAACGCGTGAACTGCGAAGCAAGTCAGTGCTCGCTTCTGGGTTGTGGCCGGAAGGAGTGCTCGGCGTCAGAGTTGCTGACTGCCTTGGTTATCCAGGCCTCAGGGAGGACCTGAAGAGTGCAATGCAGAGGGAATATTATTAATAATAATAACAATAATAATATATTTTTCCTTTCTGTATAAAAATATCTAATTAAAAATGGGCGCGCCCGGGAAGAAAATAGCAATAGAAATTGTTTCGTCAATTGGCACGGACGCCAGAAAAAGAAAAAAAAGAAGTGCTTAAAAAACAAGCGGAATTTTCGGCCGAGTTTGGAGGAAGCCTGGGAAAGTTGGGTGAAGATCAACTGTTGGTGCAGTTGTTACAGATTATTGTGGAGCAGAAAGTGAAGAAGGAGGAAGCAGAGATTACGGCAGGGACA
This sequence comes from Pao palembangensis, assembly GCA_015343265.1. NCBI lineage: Eukaryota > Metazoa > Chordata > Actinopteri > Tetraodontiformes > Tetraodontidae > Pao > Pao palembangensis. The sequence continues at coordinate 13,179 of JABWDL010000365.1, read as the reverse complement.
GCGAGTGTGCTGAAAAGAGGGAAGTGGGAAAGTAAAGCGGAGAAGGCAGATAGGCTGAAATGCATGGTGCAAGCGTTGAGAGATGTGTGTATGACTATGCGCGCAGCGAATAAATAGCGTAAATACAAAAAAGAAAAAAGTGTGACCAAAGAGCTGGGAACAGGGCAGTCACCTCCACCATATTGTCAAGGGGCAGCATTATATCCAGTAATAGCAGGAGGCACAGTACAATTGGCTGGTGGGAATGTGGAATTTGAAGCTCATGGAGCGGGTGGTGGACAAGGAAGTCAGACGCAATCGTCGACTTCAGCATCTGTCCTGGCACTTTCAGCGTCGAACCCTTTTGCTCTAAAAAAAATACTACAACACAGGAAGATGATGGCTGGGTTAAACAGCAAAGACAGATGGCAGCAGACTTATTGCATCCCGCTGAGGACATGTATGGCAGAATTGGAAGGCACCTCACACGTAGCGTCTCACACGTCACCTATGACACCTCAACGGGGGAACCAGGTCAATCGTTCCTGACTTCCATCCCGACGACACCACAGTCTACACTCTCCTTTCACTCCACACCAGGAAATAACGGTTATCGTTCTGTTCCTTTCACGCGCTCCCGAGCACAGGTCACAGGAGTGGAACCAGTGCTCCAGTTCACCCTAGTGGCCGCCCCAGGCGCTGTAAATCCAACATATAAACCATGGCAATTGGGTCACATTACAGGATTGAGAAATGAATTACCGCCTCTCCCTAATGGGGCCAGTCCCTGGATTCAAGCCTTAAAAGGCCACATACAAGGGGTGTTACTGGCCATGGGAGACATGCGAGCTATTGTAGCCGCCTGTGTAGGACACCACACATTGAGCCAGATTGAAGCAGCAGCTCGAACTGAGGATGTGCCACCTTCTGCACCTGTTACTGACCATGTTGAAAATTTCTTTGCTGCTATGCAAGCTATGTTTCCTGTCAGTGCTGCAGCGCTTGCATCCTTTTCACATCCATGGAAGACCGAGGAGGGAACCACCCCTGAGGCGTGGCTTCACACGGGAAGAAGTAAGTGGATCGGAGTTACAGGTGAGCCTCCGACTGATGGTACACCCACAATGGTAATGATGAAGGAAAAACTTATGGCAGGTTTACCTACACCAGTTAAACAACAACTGCTTGATAATCCTATGATTCCTGGCGCTCCATGGGCCCAATGGTCACAATGTCTGATCACTCTGTTATAGATTTATCACCAAAGAACGGCAACAAGCTGCATCACAGCTTGCAGCATGGCAATCACAAATGCAGATTGAACAAATGAAAAAATCATCTAAAAAGGCACAGTCTTCGCCCACGACTGACATTCAAGCGGCCGTTGTTGCTGCTGTTCGTGAGGCTTTCCCCAAAGGAGGGCCACCTCGGAGTCGTGACAGAGGTCCGGTTGGGAGAAGGGATGGAGCATCACATCGCTCAGATTTGTGTCACAACTGCGGAGGAACGGGACATTGGGCAAGAGAGATCTCCTCCAGACTCTTAAGGCGCAGATTCTCCTGCTTCCGGAAGGAATGACGGTCACCCTCTCCAACGGTGACACCTACTTGTGCACAAATGTAACATCAAACACTTCTGCCATCATGCACCTGGGAAACTCACCTCCGGGAGATCTACTCGTTGCCGACATTTATTGGGGACTGGTCATCGACCCGGACCATAGCCCGCTGGTGCAAGCCTTCTGTCAGACATGTGTTGTCTCCACCCCAGGATCCCTTACACGTGACCCTATTCTACGACATGGAAGGTGACTTCCTCTATCAGGATCGGTTCAATTAACTTTGGGAAGGTAAGGAGTGGTCAGTTGTCTCACCTGGTATCGTAGTTGGACCGGAAGGCGTAGCCGCCCCAATCCATCTCACTGATCAACAGAGCCAGTATTATCAATTGGGCCCCACCTCAGCACCACACATAACATTGGCCATCACAACAGGGAAACAGGCAAAGGCCCTTGGTCCTATGATGGCCGCCGCTAATAAAATCTCTGATTGGCAAGAAACATCCAGACAAAATGTTTTCGCCTCTCCATCAAATCCCCAATTCACCTTTTATAAATCTCCGACAACGACTCGAGTCATTTTGAACCACCAACAATTACAACGCCACCATGGTGCTGGGGACACCAATGATCCAGAGGCTGACAGAGCACTGGAAAATCTACCTTCTTCTATGTGGGTGACGCATCAAGCGGATGTTGGCCTTCTCAATGTCAGACCTGTAGAGTTTGCTATTGACACAACCAATCCAGTAAATGTGCCCCAATATCCTATTAAAACAGAAGCTCTACCAGGCATCACAGACACCATAGAAGGGCCGTTACAGGCTGGTGTCATCTATCCCACCACTTCACCATGGAACACACCCATCTTGCCAGTCCTTAAAGCAGATTGAACAAATTATCGCATGGCTCACGATCTCCGTACAATTAACGCTCTTGTTCGTGAGCCTTCTCAGGAAGTGCCTAACCTTACTACTACCCTGTCTTTGCTCACTCCTGACCATCAGTGGTTCACTGTCATTGATCTGGCTAATGCTTTCTTTTGCTTACCCCTTAGTACAAAGCTGCAACCCGTCTTTGCATTCACATTTTCTGGACAACAGTACACATATACCAGGATGCCACAGGGGTTCTCTTTAACACCTGGTATATTTAACACTGTTTTGAAACACCTCTTACAGAGGTCCCTTACTCTACCTGACAACACTCTGCTAATCCAGTATGTGGATGATTTGTTGATTGCTTCTCATACGAGACAACAGTGCATGTAGGCTTCCATCACCCTCTTACAATATTTGGGGACTATTGGTTTTCTGATTAAGAAGTCTAAGATCCAGTTGGTCCGAACACGGGTCCAGTTTTTGGGTAATATCATTTCTGGTCGTAGTTCTGAAATGACCACTTCTCAAAGGCAAAATATTCTGGCACATAAGCAACCTGTTACTGTTAAAGACCTACAGTCATTCTTGGGAGTCTGTGTAGATTCTCACTCATCCAGGTCATGGTTATCCAAAGTAGATCTCTCTGTGTCAACTGGACTGAAAGGTTTCCTTGAAAACGTTTCGCCCTCTCTCCAGAGAGCTTCTTCAGTTCTAACTTTGCTGGGGCAGAGCTTGAAAATATAGCCCTGTGGACCATTGGCATGTTAATGGCCCGGGTGGTCACCTGAGAGTCCTTGGCAGGGTGGTTGGCAGGGTCGTTCATCTAGTTTCGGTTGGGGTGCTTCCCCTTTGTCTGTTGGGTCACATGTTAATGAGTCTCCAGGTCTGGTCAAACAGCGTGAATGTTTGGAATGCTGACGAAAAGAGTGGAGAACTGCATTGTACGTGGGTGACAGAAAGTGCCTTAGTCCACCACTTCTCTTTAAAGATGGTTTTTCCAACTTGACGTGGATGGCTTCCTTGACACCCCTCTCAAACCAGCGATCTTCTCTGGCCAGCACACGTACTTGACTGTCCTCAAAGGAGTGTCTGCTTTCTTTTAGGTGTAGGTGTACTGCTGAGTCCTGTCCTGAAGAAGTGGCACGTCTGTGTTGGGCCATTCGTTTATGGAGGGGCTGTTTGGTTTCCCCAATGTACAGTTCCTTGCATTCCTCCTGGCACTGTACAGCGGTTCGGTTCTGCACCATGCTGGACCTCTGTTTGAACACCACCTACTTTCAATACAGAGAGGGCTTCTACAGGCAGAAACATGGTTGTGCTGCGACCGGTGCTGTGGCCGCAAGGTGGTCGGTGCCTGTCGTGGTGGCAACACCCGAACCCGCTGGTGGACACCGGTGGTGAGGGATGCCGTCAAGCTGAAGAAGGAGTCCTATCGAGCCTTTTTGGCCTGTGGGGCTTCCGAGGCAGCTGACAGGTACCGGCAAGCCAAGCGGGCTGCGGCTGCGGCGATTGCCGAGGCAAAGATCCGGGCGTGGGAGAAGTTCGGGGAGGCCACGGAGAACGACTTTCGGACGGCTTCAAAAAGGTTCTGGACCACCATCCGGCGCCTGAGGAGGGGGAAGTAGTGCATTGTCAACACTGTGTTTAGTGGGGATGGTGTGCTGCTGACCTCAACTCGGGACGTTGTGGATCGGTGGAAGGAATACTTCGAAGACCTTCTCAATCCCACTGACACGCCTTCCAGTGAGGAAGCAGGGCCTGGGGAATCGGAGGCAGGTTCTCTCATCTCCGGGCTCGAGGTAGCCGAGGTTGTTGAGAAACTCCTCGGTGGCAGGTCCCCGGGGGTGGATGAGATCCGTCCGGAGTTCCTTAGGGCTCTGGACGTTGTAGGGCTGTCGTGGTTGACACGACTCTGCAACGTCGCGTGGACATCGGGGGAGGTACCACTGGATTGGCAGACCAGGGTGGTGGTCCCTCACCAGAGGAGGGTCCGTCGGATAGTTGAACCTCGGCCATGGGGTGTCGGGCCCCCTGATACGGGCCGTCCGCTCCCTGTATGACCGGTGTCAGAGCTTGGTGCGCATCGCCGGTAGTAAGTCGAACTCATTTCCGGTGGGGGTTGGACTCCGCCAGGGCTGCCCTTTGTCACCAATTCTGTTCATAATTTTTATGGACAGAATTTCTAGGCGCAGCCATGGTGTTGAGGGGGTCCGGTTTGTTGGCCTCGGGATCGGGTCTCTGCTTTTTGCAGATGATGTGGTCCTGTTGGCTTCATCAGCCCGTGACCTTCAACTCTCGCTGGATCGGTTCGCAACCGAGTGCGAAGCGGCAGGGATGAAAATCAGCTCCTCCAAATCTGAGGCCATGATCCTCAGCCGGAAAAAGGTGGAGTGCCTTCTCCGGGTCGGGGAGGAGACCCTCCCCCAAGTGGAGGAGTTTAAGTACCTCGGGGTCTTGTTCACGAGTGAGGGAAGAATGGAGCGGGAGATCGACAGGCGGATCGGTGCGGCGTCTGCAGTAATGCGGACTCTGCACCGTTCCGTTGTGGTGAAGAGAGAGCTGAGTCGAAAGGCGAAGCTCTCGATTTACCGGTCGATCTTCGTTCCTACCCTCACCTATGGTCATGACCTGTTTTGGACAAAGAGAGACAGGTGTGTTTACTTGGTCACAGTCAAACTTGTCTTGAACGTGTGCTGAGTGCATTAAATATTTTTATTTTTATTTTTTTTACCATTAATAAATCCCTGTCTATTTACAGGACCAGACAGTTGAGATGAGACGTGGAGATGTGATTCGTGGATTAATGCTCTATCTTGGTCTATCTTCTCACAGCTGTGCCTTAAATAAGGTTGTCAATAAAAAAGTTAAATGTTGGCATTTTTATATTATTGATTTTTTCATATTAATTCAATAAAATGTAGCAAATGTAGTACTTTTTACACAAATATATTGCTTAACTATTATTCAGTAATAAGAATAAATATACTGGTAGAACAGATAAAATATGAGTAACATTTATTAAAGTAATCCATTCATGTAAATGATTAGCACACATAAAAGTTACTCATTATTTCTATGATACACACACACAAGTATTAAAAAAATCACATAAACCTCACTTCATTATTTCACAAAACCAAGTGTAAATAAATCACATTTAGTAGTGTAAGATTTATTTACAAATCCCATTTATATTTTACTTGATAGTAAATGTTAAGAATTTTTTTTTTCAGTGTAGCAGTTTCTCATAACTGAAGTTGAAGTTGGTGTCTTATTCAATATTCAAGATTTCTTTATTGTCGATTTACATGTTTCGCACAAAAAAATTAAAAAGCGTTTGTCACTATTGCATAGAAATATACAGAATACATTATTAGCAATGCTCAATGTAATTAAGGTAATAAGTTGCCTCAAAAATGTTGAGTCCCATGGTTTTAAGTTTACGAACACAATATATTTGGTTAACAATAACTTAAAAAAATGATTACACAAACTAATAATTATTGAGTAAAGTTAACATAAAAATGATGTGGTTGTGGACTTTTTAGGTTCTGTAAACTTATTCCTGTAGTTTGAACACTTAAAACTTTAATTCTTAGTAACTGATAATAATTGAGTTGCGCAGAAAACTCTTAGTCATATCAACTGCAGATATTTGAGTTGACCGTTACCAACCGTTATCAAATAATCCAAAATTTTATGTTCTGAAAAAATGTGACAAGTTTCAAGTTCATCAGCTTGAAAAAATTGAGGCAAATGATTACCTCACTTTTTTGAGTTGTGGTAACCTATTCAGGTTTACAGTGTGTGTTAACAGTGTTGTTGATGGCCACGGTGAACGTGTCTTATTGTTATTGAACCAAATTTTTGTATTTTAGACATTTGGCATGCTCTGGTGTTGCCATCTTGTGGTTGAAGTACTCATGAGTAGCCGAAATAGCTCAGTTGGGACAGCGTTAGACTGAAGATCCAAAGGCCCCGGGTTTCGGCAGCTTACTCCTTGGTCGGATCTTCATTTCCCCTCTTTAAAATAATAAAGCTTATCTGAAAAGAACTTTTATTTATATAGCACCTTTTACAATAAAATTGTCTCTAGGTGTTTTACAGAGGTAGAAACCCAGAGCCTGAACCCCCAGGTAAGCACAGTGGCAAGGAAAAACTCCCTTTTAACAGGAAGAAACCTTGAGCAGGACCAGGCTTACAAGGAGGAACCATCCTGCTGAAAGTCTGCTGGGTAAAGGAGGAATTAAAGAGGGAGACAGGACAGAGAGAATAAAGAGAGAGAGAGGGAGAACAGATACAATCATAAAACCAAAGAAATACAAACGAAATACAATCATAGAAATACAAACATATCAGACATAATATATATACACATAATACAGCATAGCAGGTTGTTATAAAGAGATGAACAGTATAGGCAGGTGCCGACAGCGGACCCTGAGTTTGCCAGAGGCCGAAGTCCGTACAGGATGAAGGCCTGGAGACAGAAGACCTGCAAAGAGAGAGAGAGAGAGAAAGAGGGAGAGAGGGAGAGAAGGGGGGAGAGATGCACAGAACGGCAAGAAAGACTGGACCCAGATAATCCCGGTGAAAATAAAAGGAGGAGAAAGAAGAAGAAAAGGAGGAGAGGACATGAGGGAGTGGTTGGTGTTGAGGAAGTGGGGAACTTCTCACTGGATCATGTGTTTGTCCCCAGCAGCGTAGGTCTATAGCAGCATAGCTGTGCTAAAAATTGAAAAATAATAGTCTGATGAGGCTATTCTAGCTGTAGCTGTGAAAACTGACTAAACTAGATCTATCAGCCCTACACACTTTGTTTGAAGCTAGCTATATGCTTTACTGAACAGAAAGGTTTTAAGTTTGATCTTAAAGGCAGACGTGGTGTCTGCCTCTTGGACCCAAGTTGGTAACTGGTTCCACAGTAAAGCTGCCCGATAGCTAAAAGCTCGTCCTCCCAGTCTATTATGATGAATTCTAGGAACTACAAGTAGACCTGCACTCTGTGATCTGATTGTTCTTTTAGGAATATACAGAACTATGAGATCCTGCAAGTATGATGGAGATAGTCCATTTAGAGCTTTATATGTTAGAAGGAGAATCTTAAAGTCTATTCTAAATTTCACTGGTGCCAGTGAAGAGAAGCTAAAACTGGAGAGATATGCTCCCTGGTGCTGATTCCTGTCAGAACTCTGGCTGCAGCGTTCTGTATCAGCTGCAGGTTTTTAATGGAATAATTTGGACATCCTGACAGTAATGAGTTGCAGTAATCCAGTCTAGAAGTAACAAAAGCATGGACGAGTTTTTCAACATCACTCTGTGACAGGATGCTCCTGATCTTGACAATATTACGGAGGTGAAAGAAGGCAGTCCTAGAAACCTGTTTAATATGAGGGAGAAATAACATGTCCTGGTCAAAGATAACTCCCAGGTTCCTTGCAGACGTACTGGAGGACAAAGTAATGCCGTCCAAAGACAGAATACTATCTGGTAATCTAGTCCTCAGATGTTTAGCTCCAAGAACAATGACTTCAGTTCTGTCTGAGTTTAAAAGAAGGAAATTGGAGGTCATCCAGTCTTTTATGTCTTTGAGACATGCCTGGAGTCTGGCTAATGGCTCTGTTTCATCAGATTTCATGGATAAATACAACTGCGTATCGTCGGCATAGCAATGAAAATTTATGCCGTTTCTCTGAATAATATTCCCTAGAGGGATCATGTAAGGAGTGAACAGGATTGGCCCAAGCACTGAACCCTGTGGAACACCATGATGAACCTTTGTACACTCAGAGGAAACATCATTAACATGAACAAAATGAAATCGATCTGATAGATAGGATTTAAGCCTGTCCCTGTGATCCTAATCTCATGTTGAAGCCTTTGTAATAAAATGCTGTGATCTACAGTATCAAAGGCAGCACTGAGGTCCAGTAAAACCAGTACGGAAATAAGTCCACGGTCTGATGTCATGAGGAAGTCATTAGTGACTTTTACCAGTGCTGTTTCTGTGCTGTGATGAGCTCTGAAACCAGACTGAAACACTTCAAATAGACTATTCCTGTTTAGGTGATCGGTTAGCTGACTGACAACCAGCCTCTCAAGTATCTTAGAGATGAATGGGAGGTTGGATATCGGTCTATAATTTGCTAAGACGCCTGGGTCAAGTGAAGGTTTTTTAAGTAAAGGTCTGATAACAGCAGTTTTAAACGCCTGAGGTACATAACCTGTAGTCAAAGATAGATTGATCTGATCTAATACTGACGCCCCAATCAGAGGAAAAACATCCTTGAAAAGCTTAGTAGGGATGGGGTCCAGGAGACATGTGGTTGGTTTAGATTGATTAATGCTGGAGGTCAGCTCAGGGAGATCTATGGACAGGAAGCTGTCCAGAGGTGGATAAGGACTAGACAGGGTTGCTAACAAGGGCAGCTCATCAGTTGTCATGGAGCGACCTTGATCGATCTTTTCTCTAATGTTAGTGATTTTATTGGCGAAGAAACTCATAAAGTCTTCACTGCTAAGAGCTGCAGGAATAGAAGGCTCAACCGAGCTGTGACTCTTTGTCAACCTGGCTATGGTGTTAAACAGAAAATGCGGGTTGTTCTTATTTACATCTATTAATGAAGTGTAGTAAGCTCTTCTAGCTTTACGGCGGGCCTTCTTATATGTTAGTAAGCTGTCTTTCCAGGCGCTTTGGGAATCAGCTAATCTGGCTGAATACCACTTCCTTTCCATCCGTCTTGACACCTGCTTAACAGTTCGGATATGTGTGTTATACCACGGAGCCAGTCTTCTATGGTGTGTGAACCTTCTCTTCAGTGGGGCAACCGAATCTAAAACTATACGCACTGTGGCTGCCGTGACATTGACAAAGCAGTCAATATCTGCAGGAGTAACATTTAGATCAGAATGATCTGTTGCACCAGTAGGAGGCGCTAGAGGGGGCACCACTGCAATTTCAGCTCCAAATTTGTCTCTGGTATCTTCAGGGAGACACCTGCTGTAGTGAACCTTCCTGTCATGTGCTGCTCGGTCTGCTAGAGTGAAGTCAAAGGTTATAAGTGAGTGGTCTGAGAGGAGGGGGTTTTGGGGAACAACTACCAGGTTCTCAGTTTCTATACCATAGGTGAGAACCAGATCCAGAGTGTGATTATGACAGTGCGTCGGTTCATTTACTAACTGAGAGAAACCTATTGCATCTATCAGTGAGTTAAACGCCGTCTTAAGACTGTCAGTATCATCATCCATATGGATGTTAAAATCACCCACTATAATGACTTTATCTGTATCTATCCACTAAACTGGATAGGAAATCTGAAAACTCAGCCAGGAACTGTGTGTAAGCAGCTGCAGGTGGCCAATACACCACAACTAATAAAACTGGCTTTTCTGACTTCCAGTTGTGGTGAGAGAGGCTGAGAGTGAGACTCACAAAAAAGCTACAGGTAGCTTTAGGTTTGGGGTTGACTAGAAGGCTGGAGCGGTAGAATGCTGCCACTCCACCTCCTCTGCCTGCACTTCGAGGAACATGATAGTTAATATGACTAGATGGAGTTGCTTCATTTAAACTAACATATTCTTCATCCTGCAACCAAGTCTCTGTGAGAAAGAAAATATCAGACAGATGATCTGTTATTAAATCATTAACTAGAAGAGATTTAGACCGTAGAGATCGTATGTTCAACAGACCACATCTAACTGTTTTAGTTGGTTCTGAGTATTTACTGCTGTGCATTTTTATAAGGTTATTAATATTAACACCTCTTGACATATTTACTAGATGAACTATGGGAGGATGAGGTACTGACACTACTTCTATTGTATTATTAAATTTAGCATTACTGTGAGCGTTTTTAGTTTTATTGTTATTTTTATTTTTATTGGAGGGCGGCGGTTTTACAGAAGCAGCAGAGAAGCATGTAAGACAGCAACTCTGCCTCCTGGCCTCGACCCTGGGTTGTCAGAAGATTGGTTGTCCAATGAACTTTGCTATATTGCTAGAAATAAGAGGTGCACCACCCCGGGTGGGATAAATGCGGTCTCTGCTAATAAGGCCAGGTTTTCCCCAGAAAGTCTCCCAAATATCTATAAAGGCCACGTTATTTTCTGGACACCACCGCGACAACCAGCGACGGAGCGATGACATGCGGCTAAACATGTCATCACTGGCCAGATTCGGGAGGGGACCAGAGAACGCTACAGAGTCCAACATCGTTTTGGCGAAGTTACACACCGACTCCATATTAACTTTTAGTTTTACAGCGTGGATTTAATATTCACGGTGCATTGTCCCATTACTTGTACTTCGTGTGTTGTGTTGTGTTGTGTTTGCCTGTGTGCATGCATGTGTGTGTTGTCTGTTGTATCCACACATTGGTTTACAAGGTGGTTTAACCACTGAAGATTTTTTTGATATTCAGAGATTTAATAATAATGAACTCTGCTGACCATCTAGACAGCTGACAAAGCTTTTGTACTCAAACGTGATATAAAAATGCAATTAATAGGGGATTACTGCCCATTTAAAAGAAATACTGTATGCAGCTAAACAGTACTGGCGCCCTCTGCTGGCCGTGCTTATGAGTTTAAAAAGCTTACAGCACCTGGTATTCCCAGGCGGTCTCCCATCCAAGTACTAACCAGACCCAACCCTGCTGAGCTTCCGAGATCAAACGAGATCAGACGTTCTCCGGGTGGTAGATTAGATTAGATTAGATTCAACTTTATTATCATTACACATGTATAAATACAGGTAACGAAATGCCGTTTAGCATCTAATCAGAAGTGCAAGGTGCAGCAAGCTGTATATACAGTGTATACAGTATATACAGTATGGTTATAGTGGATTATATAGATATATTACATATATTACATCTTGGGAATATGAACATGTGGAGGTATAAACAGATGTGCTATAGACAAGTATACAGTCAAGATATGTAACGATGAACTATACACAGAGATATACAGTATTGACAATATATACATTGGGAGAGATGGAGAGGTGAAGAGAGACGGGTCATGGAGGTAGTGGTAGCATGAAGGGGGGGGCATGGTAGGGGGCAAGAGTAATGGCGCAGTGGGGGGGACATGGGGGTTCAGCGGGGAGTAGAGTTCAGCAGGGGAACAGCTGCAGGGAAGAAACTGTTCCTAAACCTGCTGGTTTTAGTCTGAAGGCTCCTAAAGCGCTTTCCGGAGGGGAGGAGCTGGAAGAGTCTATGGTTGGGGTGCGAGGGGTCCTTCAGGATGCTATGAGCCCTGCGTAGGCACCGCTTCCTGTGAGCATCCTCGATGGAAGGTAGTGGGATCCCTGTGATGCGTTGGGCAGTTTTCACCACCCTCTGTAGTGCTTTCCGGTCAGCAACAGAGCAGTTCCCATACCACACTGTAATACAGCTGGTCAGGATGCTCTCAATCGCACAGCGGTAAAAGTTACTCAGGATATTGGCAGATAAGCGGTTCTTCTTCAGTGTCCTCAGGAAGAAGAGCCGTCGGTGAGCCTTCTTAACCAAGCTGGAGGTGTTAGTTGTCCATGACAGGTTGTCAGAGATGTGGGTTCCCAGGAACTTGAAGCTTGAGACACATTCAACAGCCATGCCATTGATGTGGATAGGGGTGTGTGTGTGTCCCTTCTCCTTCCTGTAATCCACAATGAGCTCTTTGGTTTTGCTGGTGTTGAGGAGTAGGTTATTGTCAGCGCACCAGGCAGCTAAGTGCTGGACCTCTGCTCTGTAGTCTGACTCATCGTTGTTAGTAATGAGTCCGATCACCGTGGTGTCATCTGCAAACTTCACGATGGAGTTGGATCCATACTTAGGCCTGCAGTCATGGGTGCAGCACGCAGCCTTGTGGCACGCCGGTGTTCAGGGTGATGGTGGTAGAGAGGTTGTGGCCAGACTTAACATGTTGGGGTCTGTTGGTTAGAAAGTCCATGATCCAGTTGCAGAAGGGGCCACTGATTCCAAGATCCACAAGTTTGGTGATTAACTTGGAGGGGATGACAGTGTTGAATGCTGAGCTGAAATCAACAAACAGCATTCGTGCGTATGTGTTCCTGTTGTCCAGGTGGGAGAGTATGGCCGTAAGCGAGCGCCAACCTACCAATATGGCCTTTTCAACATAATTCAAGAAACCATTCTGTCGTGTTTCTCAGGGAAACCCTTTTCAAACAAGCTAAAGACTACAATACATTTATATTTTCAATCCATGCTGCATTGTCCCATTAATTCTTGTACTTCTTGTGTTGTGTTGTGTCGTGTTGTGTTGTGTTGTGTTTACATTTGTGCGTGCATGTGTGTGTTGTCTGTTGTATCCACACATTGGTTTACAATGTGGTTTAACCACTGAAGTATTTTTTGAGATCAAACGAGATCGGGCATTCTCAGGGTGGTATGGCCGCAAGTGAGCACCAACCTACCAATATGGCCTTTTCAACACAATTCAAGAAACCATTCTGTCGTGTTTCTCAGGGAAACTCTTTTCAAACAAGCTAAAGACTACAATACATTTATATTTTCAATCCATGCTGCATTGTCCCATTACTTGTTGTACTTCTTGTGTTGTGTTGTGATGTGTTGTGTTGTGTTGTGTTTGCGTGCGTGCGCGCATGTGTGTGTTGTCTGTTGTATCCACACATTGGTTTACAATGTGGTTTAACCACTGAAGAATTTTCCGATATTCAGAGATATAATAATAATGAACTCTGCTGACCATCTAGACAGCTGACAAAGCTTTTGTACTCAAACGTGATATAAAAATGCA
>JABWDL010003840.1:0-10202 GCA_015343265.1 Pao palembangensis | reverse complement strand
TGTGTGTGTGTGTGTGTGTGTGTGTGTGTGTGTGTGTGTGTGTGTGTCCACGTCTGCCCCTGTGGTGACCTAAGTTATAATTATCATTAAATGTCAATAAAGAGAAAGATGCCCGGATAAATCCAACGTCCCTGGGCCACAGCGCCCCCCTTAGGACACGTATGGGAAATAGCAGCTTTAGAAGCAGTTTGGACTTTGCTGTTTAAATGTGTAAAAGTAACATTAGCGATACATAAATGTCACACCATATTAAAGGAACATTCTGTATTATTACAGCTTGGGTTTTCTGGTTGTCATGACAACACTGATCTGAGAATGAAGTTTGATGGGACAGGAAACAGAAGCAAGCTGATATTTATCCTAATCATAAACAAACTGCCACTTAAGTTCAACTAGGCTTCTTTTTATACATGTTTGGTAAGGAGCAGAAACAATAAGCAGAATTAAAACATCTACAATGGCCCAGCATCTCGGAATCCCAGAGAACTTTAACTCACCACCGACGACTGAAAGAGTTAAAGGGAGTTTATCCTGTGCAGGAAGTTTACAAAGCTCAGTCCTTTGTCGGAGACAAGAGGTTCAAGGTTTCAGCCATCAAATGACCACGGTTACATCCATGGAAACATCATGGTTGAATGGAATATCATAATAGTCTACCGCAAATGTTGTGTCTCGTGCTCCCAGTGGACAAGATGGTGACTCATTCAGGGCAAAAATGGTTTCTGCACTTTAGCTGAGGCAGCGCCAAATCATAGCCGAAGAGAAATAAATAAAAATAAACTCTTAAACTGATTTTTCTTTCCTCTTACCATCAACCGATACATTGATCCTTTGATTATTCATGATGTAAACTAAAAGACATCAAAGCAAAACGGAAAATTGAGATTAAACTAAAATATTCCAGTGTCCCCGGCCTCCTTTCTCTCACCTCCACCTCTCTTTATCGTCTCCCTCATCTCTCCATCCCAATCAATCTCACCCTCACTAATGCACTCTTTCATGTCTTCTCCGATTTCCCCCCCTCGCTTGGCGACCCTCGCTCCCTCGCGCTGATGTCCCATGGACCTTTTGTAGGCCCTCTACATTTTTGGGGTGTAACGCGATCTCCCCATTTCTCCCCAGGGTGGTCCACTCTCATTTAGGCCAGAAACGGGCTGAACGGCAACGAGAGGAGAGACCCTAGAATGAGGAGTGAGAGAAGGTAATGAGATTAATTAAAATTCACAGGTGAGACATCAGGTGTGTGTGTGTGTGTGTGTGTGTGTGTGCCATCTGTTTGTCCACATCAAGCAGCTGTTCAGCCAATCACAATGAGGCTAACTAATTTTTTTTTTTTTGTGGTTAGACAAGGTAAAAAAAAATGATAATTTTAAGTTTAATTTGAATTATTTGTTACAGAGGATGCACATCTTTTTATTGGTGCTACAGTTTTAGGTCAAAGTAAAGTAGAAATTTACTTTCATTTGGACACATTTTAGTGTCTATTTCATTTATTTTCATTTCCTCTCAAGCTTTCAAGATCTCATCTGCATCGTACCTCTTTTATACACCATCCATCACACACACACACACACACACACACACATACACACAAAAATGCACCTTTACATACCACTGTGATGCAATGGACAGCTTTGTCCAATGAGGACGCCCCGAGGAACTTTCAGTGTGCTCATCCCCTCTATTCACCAACTGCTGTGTCACAAAGAATCTCACATTACCACACACACACACACACACACACACACACACACACACACACACACACTACACACACACACACACACACACATGTGTGCGCACACACATATAAACTTTGTAAGACAGGTAAGGACCAAACTAAAGTAGGAAAAAAAGTCCTATGAGACCTAAATCACACACGTACACTGGTGTCAATAATGTGCCCATTTTCAGTGCAGCATAAATTTCAATTCAGATTTGATTAGAATTTAAGTGGTTTCAATCCAGAGTTAATAGGTTTAGTGTGGCTCTAATCCGGGTTTAATGAAGCTTCTCTCCTCTATCATCATCCTGGACTTCAGCCCATCACAGTTTGAGCGATGAGTAGATCCACCATTTCAGAGACAAAGTCAGAAAAGGTAGTTTTCTGTGTTTTCTACTAAACTTTGCTTCGCTGGTGGTGTGTGTTTGTCACCACCCACACTCCCCGGCTCCCCGGGCCTATGTAACTGTATCCAGCCCTCCCCTGTCAAAAATAAAAATCATTTGTCCAGTGCACGAGTGTCGCCATTAAAAATGCATGGTGGAGGGAGCTAGTGGGGGGAAAGCTGATACTTGGCCTTCCGGAAGGGCATCAGCGTTCCAAGGTGGACAAATGGCATCTTGAGAGTGGGATGGAGAGGAGTGACGGCAATTTTGACGTCTGACTCTCCTTTTTTTATCTGCATAGAAAAACACATTCGCTCACATTTAAGCAAAATCGTGCCCCATACCAAAAAAATAACCCTACAAAAACACACCTCTTCCAGCCGCACCAGCCTCAGGGTTGTGGTCAGATCTGGACCCACTTAAAACAGGGAGCCCCTAAATTTCCTTCACACCCAACCTGAGGAAGACCCCAGATTAGAGGAATTTTTATCCTTTGCAGAATTCCTGGATTATAATTGGGCCCATGTGTGCTCGGTGTTCCCAGCTTTTTTCCCTCCTGGTGCAGACGAAAGCAACACGCTCGTTCATGTCTGACGAGGTTCGGAATTAATTGAGGATTCTTTCAGAGCCAAATTTCCGAGGGAGGTTGAGCCTTAATTAAGATTAAATAAACAGAGTCAGCTGTGAGCGATTTTAGCCTGTAATGAAACGTGTTCTCAGGGGCCCCCCCCACACACACACACACCACAGAGGGAGAGAGGGGGAGAGCAGGTGTTTTTATCACCTAAATCAAATAATGCACAGTTACCTGGATTCACTGCTCTCTCTTTCATCCACCTACACACACACACGCACACACACATAGGGATTAGCCTCAGTTTTCATCAGCTTTGTGACTCAACAGTGACTCTTGTGTTGTACGCCTCTCTGCAGTGACCCATCCTCGTCCTGCTCCCTCTGACTCCTGGATGAATGGACACTTGTTAAATAAACGCAGGAAACTGCACAGTCCGACCTTAAGTGGGAATAACAAGGAAAAGCTTCAGGACTCGGCTGCTCGGTTGACCATTTTGGCGTCTGCGGTGAGCTGCAGGAGTCTGACTTTGATTCATGTCTTTCTAATTGTAATGGACCCGAATCCTCTAAAAACAACATGGGGATCGTTCTGACACACACGCAGAACACGGGCTTTTGTGCGTGCGGCCAGAGACACTCCAGCAGGCAATTGTGGCCACCTGGGAAAACATCATTTAGCCAGTCACCCTTTCCTTCTGCTAACATGGCTCTTACAGCATCTGTGTGTGTGTGTGTGTGTGTGTGTGTGTGTGTGTCTGTGTGTGTGTGTGTGTGTGTGTGACCTCCTTCGACCTTTGCATGCTCCCTCATCCCAAATTGCATTACCCTATCAGCACTCCCTGAGCCCTAAACCATCCAATTGCAGTTCTGCATTTTTATGCTTTAGTGGTTCAAGGCTGTGGGGAACCTGGGTCTCTCTGCAGGCCTCAGCCTTCACAACCAATGCCACAAGTTTGGGACCAAAGCTGTGAATAAAATTGCATTTAATAGCTATTTCCTATGTGAAATGAGCGGCAGTGTACGTGACTGTAATTGCTGTAATGTGACACAACCACCGGGTTCGGTTAAATTCCTTCACAGTCTGCTGGATGGGGAGGACATCAGACTACATTAATCTGTGTCTGCCAGCAAGAAGACCAGGGCCTGCAGTGACCTCTTTGAGCTTATTATTGTTTTTTGGGTTTTTTTTTTTTTTGGTGCTCTACAGGAGGAATCTGCCAATGTGTGATGAGCCTTGATGTGTTTTACTCCATTATTAGCATTCTTATAAAATATTTTTAAAATTATATCAACTCTTCCCTTTTAAAATGATCTTTTTAGATTATCACCAAATACAAATAAACCTTCAGAACACTTCGCTGGCTTTTTATGGCCTGAGACAAGAAGATCATGAGATATAAGCAGATAATTTAGTGAGTGGTCTCCTGCAATGACGTAAAGGCCAGAAGTGTTAGCATGCCAATAAACAGCAGAGAGGAGATCAGGGCAGGCCTCAGATATCTGTGGCATCTCCTCTGTGCCGGTGGCTGCAGTGCCAGCCTCTCATGCCATCTGATCCAAAGTGACACCACCAGCAGCTGTTCTCCAACCTCCTGTTAGAATATGGGTAGAGTTTTGTTTAAATACATGATAACACGTTGACGTAATTTAGTCTGTGACAACTTCACGGACGAACAGCAAATACGGACTTCGTATCAGTCAGCAACGAGTTGAATTTTTTGTTCCATTTATGGTTTTGCGTACTTTTATGATTCAAGCTCTGCTACCACCTACCGGGCTAAATGTGCAAGTGCTATTAAAAATACCTAGGAAATATTGTCATTAAAAGTTATAATTGTATAGTGAGGATTATAATTATTTTTAAAAGAAATAAAATATACAATGTTACATGAATTGTACATCTGATGATGAGAAATCTTATTATCGCATTATGTTCCCCTTCAAAATGAAGGAAAACTGCAGCGCTAGAACTAGTTTACCAGCCTTGTTATGCTGCCCTCCTGTGGTCAATATTTGCAAATAACTTTTCCCTTTTTTCAGGATTTATGAGCTTCAAAACGAAAACTAACCAGGTATGTCTAACTTCGTTATTTACTCATTTTTATTTGCTAAATTTTAAAATATATCTACTGAAATAAAAAATGTGATAGACATTTAATCGGTTAATACAATTAATTCCGGTGCAGATAAACTGATTATCACTGACAGAAAGGTTTTAATAGTAAAGTGGAGATTAAACTAAACATTGCAAAATTGTGCTCAAAAGAAGTAGATCCTATTATTTAATATATTTTTATTGTTGTTTTTTTTTTTTAATTAAGCAGCCCCTTGATCTGAGATCACATGGTCTTAATGGAGTTCGCCATGTCAAGTCTTTTGTCCTGTTTTGTCCTCACTTGCAAGGTTAATTCAAGGAACGTATAGTTGATGTTTCTGTACATTTTAATACACAGGTGATAAGTTCGTAACTGAAATCTTTTGGGAAAAGTGACGTTTCTTCATCGACAACAACAGAAGGTGGCAGCATCAGAACAGCCAGCAGAGGGAGACTGTGAGCTTTTATAGTTACACCTAAAAGAAGATAAAACGTTTTTAAAGAAGAGATGTGGGTTGGGTTGTTTTAACAGGTTGAAGTGACACAAACAGAACAAAGTAGATGTATACGTTCCTCCATAAGCTGCGACTGCACTTTATGTTCAATGTGTATCTAAAGCCAGGCAGAGAGATACAGGAATGTTTAGCATAAACTGTTGACAACACTCTAATGCTGCGTTCAGGCCGTAAAGATGGTGCTGGGGGGGAATCACGGTGAGATCAGCCGGAACATGTGTGACTTCTTTCCCTCTCCTCCGTTTATCACAGCGCAGTTTGGGCAGCCGTCCAACAAGACAATTAGTGAGTATGGGAATCCAGGCCCCAGCCTTCCACGAAGACACCCTCCCTGCCTCTGCAGCTGGCCCCAAGAGAAGAGGCGGCCAAGTTTATTTTCTCCTTGGTGGTCCCTTTGAGGTGGCGGTGAGGCCCCTGCCACACCAGCGCTGATGTATTAGGTGAGGGTCCCTGAAGAGGTGTAGGTGGGACTCTTTTACTGCCACCGCACTCCATCTTTGCTGGACCGGTGAAGCCAGTGAAGTCACTCAAAAGTATACCCAGTGATCAGTGGCCAAAATATTGCCATGGCAACAGGTAACAAGATAAAAAAAAACATTTGTTAAATGATTGTATAATAATATCTCTTTATCGTTATTGTTCTTTATAATTATCTACCTTTTAATTTTCTTTTTTGCACTATTCTATAACATTTACATATTTATTTGGTGAATCATTTTAACTTTCTTTCAGTATTTCTTAACCTAGATTAACGCTGGTGTAATTATTGAGGTTTTTTTCTTACATTTAATCATTCAGGAGGGGAGAGAAATAATAAAGACAAAGAGCTAAATCCATCCAGGGGGGTGTGAAAGGTGCAGACATTTCTACAGCAACATCAGCCTTTCCTTTCAGGCCAATAAAAGCCGGTGCAGGAGAGCGCCAGAGAAGGGGTGTGTGTCAGACTGCATAAATAACTGTCCGCATGATGTAAACACAGCGGTCACAACCCGAGAGAATTAAAACAACTTGTCTGGGCGGGATTAAAGCAAGTTTTTCGCTTTAAAAAATTGGCTGAGAAATCTGCACACCTGCGGGTGTCAGATTAATGTTAAACTGACCTGTCAGAGATGTGGATTATTGTAAAGTTTCTGTAATCTGTTGCTAAAATCTGTACAGATTTTTCTGTTTTAAACCCTGAAGTGTCCCAGATAATCTTGGCCGAGGCCTGATTGTGTGACAAGCGCGTCCATCTTTATCTGTCTGGGACAACAGAGAGTTTATCAGCTCAGGTTCTGCTTCTCTGAAGGAGCGCGGTGATATCAGGGGTCACCGGGTCAAACCTGGCCCACACACGGAAACGAAGCACACCAAAGATTCAGGAACACAGGCTGTAAAAGTGATACAAATATATATTTTGCATATGTAAAATCTGTACAAATCTGAGGCCGCAAGCACCTCCTCGTGCGTAATGCGACCAACATATGAGTTAAAATGCATCTGCAGAGTATGGAAACATTAACAAAACAAAATTACAGCATCTTTGGACCAGCAAAGACAGCGAGACGGGGGAGCGTGGATTTAAATAATATTTCTCAGAGACGGAATCTCCTCGTTGTCCCCAGTCAAAGTCTGCGGGAGATTAGACGCGTTTCACAATGATTTTCTTAAAAAAGTTCTTTTTGGTTTTTTTTGTTTGTTTGTTTGTTTTTTGTTTTATATTGGGATTGATCCTTCAAAGAAGGCCCGGTGAGCTTCGTCAGGAAGCTGTGGTTCCACATAACCTCGTTGTGTTCAGCATCTCCTTCAGATCATTCTCTGGTTTACCCGCAACCATGAACGGCCACGTCTGCGGAGGAAACACAGGCAGTCAGGTAAAACTTAAAAAAAAGAAAAAGAAAAGAAAATAGAACAGTCAGATGCTGAAACAATGACACTGTTGCTTTGAGTTAAATAACTTTTTAAATTACAATTCATTACCTTTTTAAAATGAATGAATTGTACGCGTTTCCTTTTTTTCTATATTAACATGCATACTGCATGAAGGAAATTATTAATCATCTAAATTATTATGAATAAAATAACATTTATGGTCTAATCGTACTTATGTGTTTTGTTTTTTTATTGTTTGTTAGGTTTTTTTTTTATTATTTTTTTAAATCTCAGCAACGCAGTGATGGCTGCACCAGCATCACAAACCTTTATCTTTTACGCATGAACCAGGTTGTTAGTAAATCTAAATATTACTATATACTTAGTAATAATATTGAGTGCTGGCAGTAAATAAAAAACTTTTCTGCGTAATAGGACCTGTGGTCTCATTACTTATCGCTTTTGAAAGCAATAAAGTTAAAGTTTCCCTCTTACCAGGTTGACCGGGTGGATAAATCCGTTCTCGTACTTGTCGTTGGCCAGGATCTGCCGGAGGTGCGCGATGTAGCTGGACGCCAGACGCAGCGTGTCCAGTTTGGAGAGCTTGGTGTCCGGTGGTACCCAGGGAAGCGTAGTCTTGAGTCGGGAGAAGGCTTTGGACAGGACGCGCATCCTGGCCCTCTCCCGGGCGTTGGCAGCGTTCCTCTGCACGTGTTTGCTCTCCTGGTGTGCCACGCCCTTTGCGGCGGTTTTCCGCGACGCGGTCTTGCGCTTCTTCCCCGGCGCGTCGTTGGCGCCCTCGCAGTTGGAGCTCTCCTCCGTGCTCTCGTTGGAGTCTTTGCCGGAGGAACCGAACTTCAGGATGCCGTCCAGGAGCTCGTCGTCCACGTCGCTGAGGGAGCCGGTGGACATGGTGGGCTGTCTCAGAACATGTGAGTAGGACAGACTGAATGCGCTGGACACACACACTCACTCACACACAGACACGCAGTGACCTCGGTGATGCGTTCATGAGCTGCTAACTGTGCATGAATGGAGAGTGGAGCTGAGTTTATATGTCCACTGAGAGGCGTTACCTCATGCTGGGAGGAGACATTGGTCCACTGCAGGTTCTCACTGAGATCCAGGACCGCAAGGGCCCGTGGAGGGCCTTCAGAGGAGGGAAGGCTAACACACCATGCAGTTATTTATGCAAGAACTTTGCAAAAATACTCACCAATAAACTATTTAGAAAGAACTGACACCAACTAAAATTTGTAAACTTTATAAGATCACACCAGCAGCTTCTTAGATATAGTTTTATTAAATAAAACTCTATTTTATACTTATATTACAATTATGATAAGCCTGCTAAGAACACACAGGGTGCATTTAACTTTCAGCACATCTTAGCAGTTAACAGGATAAAGTGTGTGTCGGTGGGCGGGGGGGGGGGTCCACATCTCAAATGGCAAACTGGCGCCTCGGTCCCCTCTGATGTAATGGATATCCGGCACCCACAATCCCCTGTTTGGCCTTCTACATCATTCCACACCGACACGCTTTGCAAACTGGTCCACCCAGAGCCGAGTCCAAACAACAGAGCAGCCGGTTGAGCTGCTCTGTGGAGGAAGAAATGTCCAGCTGCACCAGGAGGACACCAAGACGCTCATGCATGCGTTTCAGACCTGTGCAGTCCAGCCAAGGAGGATGCAAAAGCTGCAGGTTTCCCTCTTGTTTGTGTGTGTGTGTGTGTGAACTCATCACCTCTGGCTCACACAGCTGAAGCACACGCAAGGATGAGAGGTGTGTCTCTGGAGAACTGACCTTTGACCTCTCTGCTTCCGCCACCACCGTGCACTTAGACAGGCTTTAATCCAGAAGAATTAACAAAGAGCAAACTGCGCAGAGTTCAAATCAGAGTGGAAACAGTGAGCAGCCCACTGTAGAAGGAGAAGAGATCTGAGGAGAGGACGTTATCTTCTCCACAGGGGAAAGAGCAAAACACAGCTACAGGCAGCAGATAGGTGAGGGGATGGAGAGGAAGGAGGGGACTTAATCTCCTGGGTGGGCTAGAAATCTAAGCACTTTGTAGTAGAAAAGTAATAATAGAGTCTGTGAGATTGATGATCTGACATGCATGGATCCACCAGGGAGAGTCAGGGAGAGTGAGCTGCACTAAAATAGCTCAGGAGACACTGCAACTTCATTTCCTGCTTCCTAAAACCTTCAAAATGTTGCATTTGCATGCACATTCTTCCTGAAACAACGCGCCTGTGTTTCCACAAAGTGATGTGATGCAACAGGTGAAGGGGGGGAGGTACTGTGGAAGAAAGCGAGGGAGGGGGAAAAGAGGGCACTTTTGAAGGGGGCATTCTGCTAATTAGCCAGTTCTGGGTCAGAGGTCAGAATGGTTGTGTGATGTCACCAGAGGGGACGGGTTCCAGATGTTGCTGCCAGGGCCGCTGAGGGGGACACCTGATGCCCAGGGTCATTATCATTTCTCTCTCTATCACACGCACACACGCCTATGCTAACCTCAGCATGACACACACACACACACAACAATAAAACACCGATTCTGGCCAGGATGGAGAGTATTTATGATAAACACGATACAGTGCGGGGCTTTGTCATCCTGTGTGGTCTGTTCTTTTCTCCTACACAATAAATAAAGCAGATAAAAGTGATTTCTAGCTAAATTCAGATGCTAAATTCACATTTGCTATTTCACTTTCCTCCATAAATCCTCATGTCAGCTGAAAAACAAAACGTAACGTGAAAGAGAGGCAGCCTCCCAGCAACCAAAATATTTTTTTTATTTCTTGACCAAACATTTTGTTTTCCTGCATCCTATTTAAAGAAAAAAAAGGTTGTTGGATGTCAGGACCAGAATGAGGAGCCGCAATCTGGGAGCGAAGGCCGGGGTGAGAAAAACATCATCCATCTATGTCCAAGCACTCCAGCGCTCTGTCCCTTATCACAGCCGTACTCCCCCGAAACACATGCACGCACGCACACACACACACACACACACACACACACACACACACACACACACACACACACACACACAC
>JABWDL010000364.1:0-25288 GCA_015343265.1 Pao palembangensis | reverse complement strand
ATGAAATCGATCTGATAGATAAGATTTAAACCAGTCTAGAGCTGTCCATGTGATCCTAATCTCATGTTGTAGCCTTTGTAATAAAATGCTGTGATCTACAGTATCAAAGGCAGCACTGAGGTCCAGTAAAACCAGTACGGAAATAAGTCCACAGTCTGATGCCATGAGGAGGTCATTAGTGACTTTAACCAGTGCTGTTTCTGTGCTGTGATGAGCTCTGACCCCAGACTGAAACACTTCAAATAGACTATTCCTGTTTAGGTGATCGGTTAGCTGACTAACAACCAGCCTCTCAAGTATCTTAGAGATGAATGGGAGGTTGGATATCGGTCTATAATTTGCTAAGACGCCTGGGTCAAGTGAAGGTTTTTTTTAAGTAAAGGTCTGATAACAGCAGTTTTAAACGCCTGAGGTACATAACCTGTAGTCAAAGATAGATTGATCTGATCTAATACTGACGCCCCAATCAGAGGAAAGACATCCTTGAAAAGCTTAGTTGGGATGGGGTCCAGGAGACATGTGGTTGGTTTAGATCGATTAATGCTGGAGGTCAGCTCAGGGAGATCTATGGGCAGGAAGCTGTCCAGAGATGGATCAGGACTAGATGGGGTTGCTAACAAGGGCAGCTCATCAGTTGTCATGGAGCGACCTTTATCGATCTTTTCTCTAATGTTAGTGATTTTATTGGCGAAGAAACTCATAAAGTCTTCACCGCTAAGAGCTGCAGGAATAGAAGGCTCAACCGAGCTGTGACTCTTTGTCAACCTGGCTATGGTGTTAAACAGAAAAAGCGGCCTGTTCTTATTTACATCTATTAATGAAGTGTAGTAAGCTGTTCTGGCTTTATGGAGGGCCTTCTTATATGTTAGTAAGCTGTCTTTCCAGGCGCTTTGGGAATCAGTTGATCTGGCTGAATACCACTTCCTCTCCATCCGTCTTGATGCCTGCTTAAGAGTTCGGATAAGCTTAAGAGTGAAGTCAAAGGTTATAAGTGAGTGGTCTGAGAGGAGGGGGTTTTGGGGAACAACTAACAGGTTCTCAGTCTGTAAACCATAGACTGTTAAGACTGTCAGTATCATCATCCATATGGATGTTAAAATCACCCACTATAATGACTTTATCTGTACTGACCATTAAACTAGACAGGAAATCTGAAAACTCAGCCAGGAACTGTGTGTAAGCAGCTGCAGGTGGCCGATACACCACAACTAATAAAACTGGCTTTTCTGACTTCCAATTGTGGTGAGACAGGCTGAGAGTGAGACTTTCAAAAGAGCTGCAGGTAGCTTTAGGTTTGGGATTGACTTGAAGGCTGGAGCAGAAGATTGCTGCCACTCCACCTCCTCTGCTTGCATTTCGAGGAACATGATAGTTAATATGACTTGATGGAGTTGCTTCATTTAAACTAACATATTCTTCATCCTGCAACCAAGTCTCCGTGAGAAAGAAAATATCAGACAGATGATCTGTTATTAAATCATTAACTAGGAGAGATTTAGACCGTAGAGATCGTATGTTCAACAGACCACATCTGTTTTATTTGTTTCTGAGTGTTTGCTGCTGTGTATTTTTATAAGGTTATTATTATTAACACCTCTTGACTTATTTACTAGATGATCTATGGGAGGACGAGGTAGTGACACTACTACACTATTATTAAACTTAGTGATACTGTGAGCGTTTTTTGTTTTATTGTTATTTTTATTTTTATTGGAAGGCGGCAGTTTTACAGAAGCAGCAGAGAAGCGTGTAAGACAGCAACTCTACCTCCTGGCCTCCACCCTGGGTTGTCAGAAGGTTGGTTGTCCAATGAACTTTGCTATATTGCTAGAAATAAGAGCTGCACCACCCCGGGTGGGATGAATGTGGTCTCTGCTAATAAGGCCAGGTTTTCCCCAAAAAGCCTCCCAATTATCTATAAAGGCCACGTTATTTTGTGGACACCACCGCGACAACCAGCGACTGAGCGATGACATGCGGCTAAACATGTCATCACTGGCCAGATTCGGGAGGGGACCAGAGAACGCTACGGAGTCCGACATCGTTTTGGCGAAGTTACACACCGACTCCATATTAACTTTAGTAATCTCCGACTGGCGCAGCTGGGCGTCGTTAACGCCGACGTGAATGATAATTTTGCTGTATTTGCGCTTATCTTTCACCAGCTGCTTTATGTTTCCCTCTATGTTGCCCGCTCTGGCCCCCGGGATACATTTAGTTATCGTCTCTGGTGTCGGCTTCACGTAGCGAAGAATAGAGTCGCCAATAACCAGGGTTGGTTTCTCAGTGGATGCGTCACTGAGTGGGGAAAAGCGGTTTGCGACATGAAGCGGTTGGTGGTGAACCACGGGCCTTTGTTTCAGGCTACGCTTCCTTCGAACCGCCACCCAACCACCCTGACTACCCCACTGCTCGGGAGCTGCGTGGGAACAGCTAACAGTAGCTGAACTGGGCTGGTCCGCACAGGCTAACTGGTGCTGGCTAGCTACATGGGCTACGTTACTATCTTGTGTGCGGAGTCTCGCCTCAAGCTCGCTAAGCCTCGCCTCTAGAGCTATAAATAAGCTACACTTTCTACACGCCTGACTCTCAGTAAGGGAGGCAGAGGAGTAACTAAACATTTCACACACTTTGCAGAACACCGGAGGAGAAACGGTGGGAGAAGTGAAATTAGCCATGCTAGCAGTGACCGCAGCTGCGCGGAACGAAATAGACAGAGAGCGAAGTATAGAACCCAAAGGATCGTGCGGTTACTAAACTTTCACCAAGGTGCTTGTGTACTACTAAACAGGATAAACAAAAATCAACAAAAAATTAACAACAGTAAATCCACCGTAGCAAACACCAGGAGAAGTGAACAAGTAGGACGGAGCAGAAACAGGAAATGACGCAATACGTTACCTATCACGTCTCCGAGTCAGAACCTGGCAAAAGGCTCCAAGAGAGCCTGGCTCCACCAACAACAGAATGTGTGTACCTGTACACAAACGGCAACTTCTCAGTTCTGGAAAGAAGATACAAGATACTTGTTTTCTCCAAGAAAGCTTAATTTGCAGCAGCATTGTTGTCAGGGCTTGAACCTGCGGGAGGAGACCCCAATGGACGTTAAATCTGTCACTTTAACGACTCGGCCACAACAACGAGGGACACAGAAAACTCTATAGGTTAATACATGGAATGGGATGTTTTTTCAACCAGTGAGTTCTTCACATTTTAAATGTATTTGATCAAGTAGGATTTTGTTTAAACTCTATTGAGAGCTTTTCTCATTTTATTTCAGAGTCAGAGTTCAAGATAGACGTGTCTGCAAAAGTGACCTTTTCACTTGTCGATAGCAAGATAGCAAGACCTACGTGACCTGACATAATGGCAGGAGTGGGATTTGAACCCACGCCTCCAGGGGAGACTGCGGCTTGAACACAGCGCTTTCGTCGTAATCTTCTAGATGGCAGTGCCGCAATTCAAGGCGGTTGTGCCAACCGTTAATCTGCGAGATCTTGACGACGAGTGAGAGCTGGCACGGCGTTTGAAATCCCGGAAGTTGAAGCAACTCAAAATCGAATGATTTTTCAATGGAGGTGGTTCGGTGGTGAGTGGCGAGAATGAAGAAGACGGCGATCACGGAGAGGTGGAGCTCAGGAGACGATCACAAGTCGCGGATGACGAACCCGGGCCGATCGGACGTTGTTCGCCAAGCTAGCGGTGTGTTGTGCCCGTTGTGCCTGTTTTCCCTCAGCCCAACTCCAGAGAGAGCTCAGATGAGAAGAGTCTGAGCGTGAATCTTTGGACACAATGCAGTGGAGCCTCCCCTTGAAGAGTTTGCACTTTAAGTTTACATGGACAGTTGTTTTACCTCCACTGGAGTGCTTTCTTTTTTCCCGTGTACATCCAATAAAGGGTTGTTTTTTCTGTTGAGAGCCTGCCTCATACCTGCGTTTGGGTCCCGTTCTTTGTTTCTTAACATTACAATCCAGCCAGCATGGACCCAGCAGGTATAATGTTCTCGCTGTTGGCAGAGGGCTTCTCGCTCCAAGACTGTGTGTTCAACGCATATGCGCAGCTGCTCCATGCCGAGAGAGCTGTAGTGCCACAGGCCAAGACCAAGTTGCTGAGGACCCTGCTGTTTACGGTTCCTGCTGCTGCTCCTACTACTGCTTCTGCTGCTACTGTTCCTGCTGCTGCTCCTACTACTGCTCCTGCTGCTATTATTCCTGCTGCTGCTCCTACTACTGCTCCTACTGGTACTGTTCCTGCTGCTGCTCCTACTACTGCTCCCGCTGGTTCTGCTCCTGCTGGCACTGCTCTTGCTGCTGCTCCTGCTGAGGCTGACACTAGATCCCGCTCAGCTCGCGCGGATGACAAGATGGTGGCTACCCCCCTGAACCAGCCCGGAGCTCTCCCCCAGACTCGTCTTCTGTGGAATCCGGCCAGGGTTCCACTACTTCCTGTGAGTCGCAGACTGACTGCGCTTCCTGTTCTTTCTGGTGCAGTGTCTGGGCATGGGTGGTCCGGCCCCGGTACTTCTGGCGTCTCTCCAGGCCCAGACAAACGTGCTGCAGTCTCCGTGTGTGTCGTGGGTTCGTTCCACCCGTTGGTCAACGGGTAGTCTGGGTGAGGGAAGTCTGGGTTTCCCTGCTTAGGCTGCTGCCCCCGCGACCCGACCCTGGATAAGCGGAAGAAAATGGATGGATGGATGGTCAACGGGTATTCCCTGACTCATTTCCTGCACCAGCCAGGTCAGTTCCTGCTCCTGCATTAGCCAAGTTAGCACCTGCTCCTGTGCTATCCCTATTAGCTCCTGCGTCCACTCCAGCCAGGTCAGTTCCTGCTCCCGTGTTAGCCCAATCCGCCCCTGTTCCTGCACTAGCCAAGTTAGCACCTGCGCTTAAACTAGCCAAGCTAGCTCCCGCTCTAGCTAAGAGTCCCCCTGCAGCAGCCAGACCGCTGCTGCACCGGTGACGTCCGCATCAGCCCCAAGGCCCAATGTGAGGGGTTTCCCTGCACATCCAGAGAGGAAGGGCCTGGTGTTGGAGTGCCTCAAGGAGCCAGAAGGTGAAGAGGCTGGTGCAGAGAGGCCCAGCGTTTCCCGCAGGCAGGCACCCGGTCACTGCCGACCCACTGTCAGCGGCACCAGGTTTGCAGTTTCCTGGTTTGCCTCACCAGGGTTTCACCTTCCGTCCCAGTTGCCTGAAAGGCCTGCCTCCTGGTGAGTCGCCACAGGTCTTCTCTGTCCTAGTGGTGTTCCCCAGAGAGGGTGAGGTCCCTCCAGACCCGTCGCCCGGTGTCAGCAGTCCGATGGGCCCAAGTGTGCTACGCCGGGCCGAGGATTCCCCGACCATGGCGGCCCAAGAAGGAGGAGGACACCTTGAGACCCGGAGGTAGGAGGTGTCTGGAGTAATTCCAGTTCACGGAAGAAGGCTCCTGAGACCAAGAGGTGGGAGGTTCAGACACACACAATGCCAAAGCCGCCGGCTCTGAGGGCCGGGCCAACAGCAGCTCTGAGGATAGCGCTGAAGCCCACACCGGCTCTGAGGGCGGCGGTCCCGACTCCAGCGCCAACGACCAAGGCGGTCCGGATGACAACACTGACACCCACGGCAGTTTCGACTACAACAACGACGCCCACGACGCCAGCATCCAGGGTTGCGTTTCTTTCAAGTGCTGTAACCCCCGAGATGAAGGCAGCGTCCACTGCAGCCAAGCCTCTGACCCCTGCAGCCAAGCCAATGACCCCTGCAGCCAAGCCTCTGACCCCCGCAGCAAAGCTTGCGACGTTTGCGGCAAGGGCTGCCGTCCCTGTTGAAGCTAACGCTGCTCCTGAACCCTTGAGCAAGGCTGCCCCTGTTGAAGCTAAAGCTACTCTCGAACCCTTGTGAGTTCTGCACCAGTCCCAGCTAAGCCTCCTGCTATGAAAGTCGAGTCCGATCTGAGGGGCCAGAGGAGGGGTCCAGATCACCAGGAGAAGAGGAGGCCCCAGCTTCTGAGAACCCGGCAAGTCCACCCTACTGTCCATAAATCCAGGGTGGGAAGAGTGCGGAGCCTGAGCCAGGAGGGATGAGGCCCTCCGGGCATCAATTTTGGCTCTCTGCTCTGCGTGTTGGGACGTCAGGAGCCGTCCCTTGAGGGATGGGGTTCTGTCACAGCTGCTGCTCTGCTCTGCTCCAGCTCTCGCCCTCCCCTCTCTGTCACACCTGCCCTGCGCTCCTGATCAGTCACACCTCCACCACATTTCTGATGAGCAGCACCAGCTGCTTGTGGGTAATCAGTACAGCCACATAAGCTACAGACTCTGAGAGACCCGTTTGTCAGATTGTTGCTCATTTGTGTTTCTGATACAGAGTTTCTGTGTTTCGTTATTTGATTGATCTCTGAATATCAAAAAATTCTTCAGTGATTAAACCACATTGTAAACTAATGTGTGGATACAACAGACAACACACACGTGCGCGCACACACGCAAACACAACACAACACAACACAAGAAGTACAACAAGTAATGGGACAATGCAGCGTGGATTGAAAATATAAATGTACTGTAGTCTTTAGCTTGTTTGAAAAGGGTTTCCCTGAGAAATGCGACAGAATGGTTTCTTGAATTGTGTTGAAAAGGCCATATTGGTAGGTTCGTGCTCGCTTACGGCCATACCACCCTGAGAACGCCCGATCTCGTTTGATCTTGGAAGCTAAGCAGGGTCGGGCCTGGTTAGTAGTTGGATGGGAGACCACCTGGGAATACCAGGTGCTGTAAGGTTTTTAGACTCATAAGCACGGCCAGAAGAGGGCGCCAGTACTGTTTAGCTGCATACAGTATTTCTTTTAAATGGGCAGTAATCCACTATTAATTGCATTTTTATATCACGTTTGAGTACAAAAGCTTTGTCAGCTGTCTAGTCAGCAGAGTTCATTATTATTATATCTCTGAATACCAAAAAATTCTTCAGTGGTTAAACCACATTATAAACCAATGTGTGGATACAACAGACAACATACACACGCGAGCACACACGCAAAACACAACATAACACAACACAAGAAGTACAACAAGTAATGGGACAATGCACCGCGAATAGTAAATCCACACTGTAAAACTAAAAGTTAATATGGAGTCGGTGTGTAACTTCGCCAAAACAATGTCGGACTCCGTAGCGTTCTCTGGTCCCCTCCCGAATCTGGCCAGTGATGACATGTTTAGCCGCATGTCATCGCTCTATCGCTGGTTGTCGCGGTGGTGTCCAGAAAATAACGTGGCCATTATAGATAATTGGGAGACTTTCTGGGGAAAACCTGGCCTTATTAGCATTGATTAGATTCATCCCACCCGGGGTGGTGCAGCTCTTATTTCTAGCAATATAGCAAAGTTCATTGGACAACCAACCTTCTGACAACCCAGGGTGGAGGCCAGGAGGTAGAGTTGCTGTCTTACACGCTTCTCTGCTGCTTCTGTAAAACTGCCGCCCTCCAATAAAAATAAAAATAACAATAAAACTAAAAACGCTCACAGTAACGCTAAGTTTAATAATACAATAGAAGTAGTGTCAGTACCTCGTCCTCCCATAGTTCATCTAGTAAATATGTCCAGAGGTGTTAATATTAATAACCTTATAAAAATGCACAGCAGTAAATACTCAGAACCAACTAAAACAGTTAGATGTGGTCTGTTGAACATACGATCTCTACGGTCTAAATCTCTTCTAGTTAATGATTTAATAACAGATCATCTGTCTGATATTTTCTTTCTCACAGAGACTTGGTTGCAGGATGAAGAATATGTTAGTTTAAATGAAGCAACTCCATCTAGTCATATTAACTATCATGTTCCTCGTAGTGCAGGCAGAGGAGGTGGAGTGGCAGCAATCTACCGCTCCAGCCTTCAAGTCAATCCCAAACCTAAAGCTACCTGTAGCTCTTTTGAGAGTCTCACTCTCAGCCTCTCTCACCACAACTGGAAGTCAGAAAAGCCAGTTTTATTAGTTGTGGTGTATCGGCCACCTGCAGCTGCTTACACACAGTTCCTGGCTGAGTTTTCAGATTTCCTGTGTAGTTTAGTGGTCAGTACAGATAAAGTAATTATAGTAGGTGATTTTAACATCCATATGTATGATGATACTGACAGTGTTAAGACGGCGTTTAACTCACTGATAGATTCAATAGGTTTCTCTCAGTTAGTAAATGAACCGACGCACTGTCATAATCACACTCTGGATCTGGTTCTCACCTATGGTCTAGAAACTGAGAACCTGGTAGTTGTTCCCCAAAACCCCCTCCTCTCAGACCACTCACTTATAACCTTTGACTTCACTCTAGCAGACCGAGCTGCACATGACAGGAAGGTTCACTACAGCAGGTGTCTCCCTGAAGATACCAGAGACAGATTTGGAGCTGAAATTGCAGCGGTGCCCCCTCTAGCGCCTCCTACTGGTGCAACAGATCATTCTGATCTAAATGTTACTCCTGCAGATATTGACTGCTTTGTCAATGTCACTGCAGCCACACTGCGTATAGTTTTAGATTCGGTTGCCCCACTGAAGAGAAGGTTCACACACCATAGAAGACTGGCTCCGTGGTATAACACACATATCCGAACTCTTAAGCAGGCATCAAGACGGATGGAGAGGAAGTGGTATTTAGCCAGATCAGCTGATTCCCAAAGTGACTGGAAAGACAGCTTACTAACATATAAGAAGGCCCTCCGTAAAGCTAGAACAGCTGACTACACTTCATTAATAGAACAACCCGCGTTTTCTGTTTAACACCATAGCCAGGTTGACAAAGAGTCACAGCTCGGTTGAGCCTTCTATTCCTGCAGCTCTTAGCAGTGAAGACTTTATGAGTTTCTTCACCAATAAAATCACTAACATTAGAGAAAAGATCGATCAAGGTCGCTCCATGACAACTGATGAGCTGCCCTTGTTAGCAACCCCATCTAGTCCTGATCCACCTCTGGACAGCTTCCTGCCCATAGACCTCCCTGAGCTGACCTCCAGCATTAATGGATCTAAACCAACCACATGTCTCCTGGACCCCATCCCAACTAAGCTTTTCAAGGATGTTTTTCCTCTGATTGGGGTGTCAGTATTAGATCAGATCAATCTATCTTTGACTACAGGTTATGTACCTCAGGCGTTTAAAACTGCTGTTATCAGACCTTTACTTAAAAAACCTTCACTTGACCCAGGCATCTTAGCAAATTATAGACCGATATCCAACCTCCCATTCATCTCTAAGATACTTGAGAGGCTGGTTGTTAGTCAGCTAACCGATCACCATTTTAAGACATTTTTACCACTTCATCATGTTTATTTGTGCGACATTTAATTCTGTTCAGTAATAAAACAGTGTCAGATAAAGTAAAGTGCTGTCCTCTCCTTTGGATTCTTGATGAAAGTGTTCATCAGTATCAAATTTTATTCACACGCCTCTGATCGGTAACTTTAGCCCCAAACTGAAGATTTAACCCTTAAAGCTTATTTATTCATAGCAAATCAATCCTTCCTTTTCTGATGTTTTACACTTTTCTAATCTTCTACCTTTAATGCTCCTAAGAAGCATCTGCTACTAAAATGTAACAGAAATCCACCAGGTGTGAAAACTCGTCCATTTTCAAGTGTCCCATATTTCTAATAAACGTCAGGCCAGTCATGATGTTGGGACTGAATAAAATGGTTGGCTGAACTTTCTGGCTTTTCTTTCCTAACCCTAACCCTGTCATCCTCTACTGCATCCCTTTTATCCTGCTCTCTCTGCTTATGGATGCCATACCTCTCCAGCAGAGCAGTCCAGGACAGATAGCAAGGACAGGCCCACAAGTGACAGTGCCTGAGCAGGACGAGCCCCCACTTTCAGCCCCAGCTGAAAAGGGAGTTTTTCCTTGCCACTGTGCTTACCTGGGGGTTTAGGCTCTGGGTTTCTACCTCTGCAAAGCACCTGGAGACAATTTTATTGTAAAAGGTGCTATATAAATAAAATTGAATTGAATTGAATACAATATATACATCCATCCATCCATTTTCTGTGCCTGCTTTATCCACATTTTGGGTCGCAGGGGAAATATGAAAAGGTCATCACAATATAAGACAATAAATAAAACCAAAAAAAAGTGTTTGGTGCAGTATGTACATGGAGATGTCCAGTGGATGTAATTACTGTGTGTGCAGAGTAATGCAGAGTGTACAGTATACAAGTAGTGCAATTTTTAGTGTGCAACAATCAGCTGAGGTAGAATTTCAATTTGTGTACAGAATGTGTACAGGTAGAGTGTGACATATAAATATATACGTGTGGGTAAGTCTAGAGAGTCCAGGTTCTAGGTCTTCTGGTTGAGGGCCCAAATGGCCTGCGGGAAGAAGCTCCTCCTCATTCTCTCTGTGTTTGCCTTCAAGGAACGGAATCGTTTCCCTGACCGCAACAGAGACAAGAGTCCATTGCTGGGGTGGCTGAGGTCCTTCATTATCTTCCTAGCCTTGGTCCAGCACCACTTGCTGTATATAGTGTCCAGGTCAGGAAGCTCGATGTGGATGGTACGCTCAGCTGATCACACCACCCTCTGGAGAACTTGTCTGTCCTGTTGGTGCTGTTCCCAACAACAGTTTCTGTAAACATGTTGATGTCATCAGAGCTGCGCCGAAACAAACATGTCCCAGTCCACGTCGTCCAGAGCGTCCTGCAGAGCGGCCACCGATTTATCTGTCCAGCATGAGACCTCCCTCCCTCTATTCAATATCTGTTCTTTCCAAACAGTCTTTAAAAAGTAAAGTTTAAATTACAAATTGGGTTAATTTTTTCACATTCACAACTAAGAGTAGGAAACTATAGATCACAGAATTTCAAAATCCAAAGATCCAAAGTAGATCTCTCTGTGTGAACTGGACTGAAAGGTTTCCTTGAAAACGTTTCGCCCTCTCTCCAGAGAGCTTCTTCAGTTCTAAGTTTGCTGGGGCAGAGCTTGAAAATATAGCCCTGTGAACCATTGGCATGTTAATGGCCCGGGTGGTCCATGCCAATGGTCCACGATTTTAAATACGTTTGTAGTGTGTAGCAAAATGAAGATTTGTTCTATTGTTGATGTACCTGTAATCATATAAGGCTGTATTTTTATGTCCTGTGTCTACGTGACCCACGCATATCTTACTTCGCCAAGGACAATCACGTACGGAGCCATGGATCACTCGCGATAGACCATACACAGTGGCGCCGATCATGCATCTTGCGTCAATGCTACATGGTCTTCACGTAATTAGCAGATACGCCGAATATTCAAGAGACCTGTACGCGGAAGAAGAGGCACTCTTTTGCCCCTACGTGGGACCGTGAGAGTTGCTCCGGTGTAGTAAAAGAGTCCGCGATCGATCGTGCTGATTGGCTCGCCTGCCCCTCCGCGGGACTGTGTGAGCTGCCACAGTGTTGCAGGGAGACCATGCTTGTGCTGAATAAATCTTGCTTGACAGTTCTGGTTTCCTGTAAGTTCTTTGACGAACACGTCCGGACCCCAAATTTGCAACAATTGGCGACCACGAAGCGACGTTACTCCGGCGTGGGTGACGGCGTGGACGGCTGATCTTCTCCTTCCCCACAACTCTTAGATTGTCCGGACAACATAGATTAAAGGTAAGCACTACCTGTTTATCGAAAGTGCTTTTTGTGGTGGAGGACTGATCGCTGTGTTTAAATGTATATTTCAAATTGTGTGGGAAACGCGTGAACTGCGAAGCAAGTCAGTGCTCGCTTCTGGGTTGTGGCCGGAAGGAGTGCTCGGCGTCAGAGTTGCTGACTGCCTTGGTTATCCAGGCCTCAGGGAGGACCTGAAGAGTGCAATGCAGAGGGAATATTATTAATAATAATAACAATAATAATATATTTTTCCTTTCTGTATAAAAATATCTAATTAAAAATGGGCGCGCCCGGGAAGAAAATAGCAATAGAAATTGTTTCGTCAATTGGCACGGACGCCAGAAAAAGAAAAAAAAGAAGTGCTTAAAAAACAAGCGGAATTTTCGGCCGAGTTTGGAGGAAGCCTGGGAAAGTTGGGTGAAGATCAACTGTTGGTGCAGTTGTTACAGATTATTGTGGAGCAGAAAGTGAAGAAGGAGGAAGCAGAGATTACGGCAGGGACAGCGAGTGTGCTGAAAAGAGGGAAGTGGGAAAGTAAAGCGGAGAAGGCAGATAGGCTGAAATGCATGGCGCAAGCGTTGAGAGATGTGTGTATGACTATGCGCGCAGCGAATAAATAGCGTAAATACAAAAAAGAAAAAAGTGTGACCAAAGAGCTGGGAACAGGGCAGTCACCTCCACCATATTGTCAAGGGGCAGCATTATATCCAGTAATAGCAGGAGGCACAGTACAATTGGCTGGTGGGAATGTGGAATTTGAAGCTCATGGAGCGGGTGGTGGACAAGGAAGTCAGACGCAATCGTCGACTTCAGCATCTGTCCTGGCACTTTCAGCGTCGAACCCTTTTGCTCTAAAAAAAATACTACAACACAGGAAGATGATGGCTGGGTTAAACAGCAAAGACAGATGGCAGCAGACTTATTGCATCCCGCTGAGGACATGTATGGCAGAATTGGAAGGCACCTCACACGTAGCGTCTCACACGTCACCTATGACACCTCAACGGGGGAACCAGGTCAATCGTTCCTGACTTCCATCCCGACGACACCACAGTCTACACTCTCCTTTCACTCCACACCAGGAAATAACGGTTATCGTTCTGTTCCTTTCACGCGCTCCCGAGCACAGGTCACAGGAGTGGAACCAGTGCTCCAGTTCACCCTAGTGGCCGCCCCAGGCGCTGTAAATCCAACATATAAACCATGGCAATTGGGTCACATTACAGGATTGAGAAATGAATTACCGCCTCTCCCTAATGGGGCCAGTCCCTGGATTCAAGCCTTAAAAGGCCACATACAAGGGGTGTTACTGGCCATGGGAGACATGCGAGCTATTGTAGCCGCCTGTGTAGGACACCACACATTGAGCCAGATTGAAGCAGCAGCTCGAACTGAGGATGTGCCACCTTCTGCACCTGTTACTGACCATGTTGAAAATTTCTTTGCTGCTATGCAAGCTATGTTTCCTGTCAGTGCTGCAGCGCTTGCATCCTTTTCACATCCATGGAAGACCGAGGAGGGAACCACCCCTGAGGCGTGGCTTCACACGGGAAGAAGTAAGTGGATCGGAGTTACAGGTGAGCCTCCGACTGATGGTACACCCACAATGGTAATGATGAAGGAAAAACTTATGGCAGGTTTACCTACACCAGTTAAACAACAACTGCTTGATAATCCTATGATTCCTGGCGCTCCATGGGCCCAATGGTCACAATGTCTGATCACTCTGTTATAGATTTATCACCAAAGAACGGCAACAAGCTGCATCACAGCTTGCAGCATGGCAATCACAAATGCAGATTGAACAAATGAAAAAATCATCTAAAAAGGCACAGTCTTCGCCCACGACTGACATTCAAGCGGCCGTTGTTGCTGCTGTTCGTGAGGCTTTCCCCAAAGGAGGGCCACCTCGGAGTCGTGACAGAGGTCCGGTTGGGAGAAGGGATGGAGCATCACATCGCTCAGATTTGTGTCACAACTGCGGAGGAACGGGACATTGGGCAAGAGAGATCTCCTCCAGACTCTTAAGGCGCAGATTCTCCTGCTTCCGGAAGGAATGACGGTCACCCTCTCCAACGGTGACACCTACTTGTGCACAAATGTAACATCAAACACTTCTGCCATCATGCACCTGGGAAACTCACCTCCGGGAGATCTACTCGTTGCCGACATTTATTGGGGACTGGTCATCGACCCGGACCATAGCCCGCTGGTGCAAGCCTTCTGTCAGACATGTGTTGTCTCCACCCCAGGATCCCTTACACGTGACCCTATTCTACGACATGGAAGGTGACTTCCTCTATCAGGATCGGTTCAATTAACTTTGGGAAGGTAAGGAGTGGTCAGTTGTCTCACCTGGTATCGTAGTTGGACCGGAAGGCGTAGCCGCCCCAATCCATCTCACTGATCAACAGAGCCAGTATTATCAATTGGGCCCCACCTCAGCACCACACATAACATTGGCCATCACAACAGGGAAACAGGCAAAGGCCCTTGGTCCTATGATGGCCGCCGCTAATAAAATCTCTGATTGGCAAGAAACATCCAGACAAAATGTTTTCGCCTCTCCATCAAATCCCCAATTCACCTTTTATAAATCTCCGACAACGACTCGAGTCATTTTGAACCACCAACAATTACAACGCCACCATGGTGCTGGGGACACCAATGATCCAGAGGCTGACAGAGCACTGGAAAATCTACCTTCTTCTATGTGGGTGACGCATCAAGCGGATGTTGGCCTTCTCAATGTCAGACCTGTAGAGTTTGCTATTGACACAACCAATCCAGTAAATGTGCCCCAATATCCTATTAAAACAGAAGCTCTACCAGGCATCACAGACAGCATAGAAGGGCCGTTACAGGCTGGTGTCATCTATCCCACCACTTCACCATGGAACACACCCATCTTGCCAGTCCTTAAAGCAGATTGAACAAATTATCGCATGGCTCACGATCTCCGTACAATTAACGCTCTTGTTCGTGAGCCTTCTCAGGAAGTGCCTAACCTTACTACTACCCTGTCTTTGCTCACTCCTGACCATCAGTGGTTCACTGTCATTGATCTGGCTAATGCTTTCTTTTGCTTACCCCTTAGTACAAAGCTGCAACCCGTCTTTGCATTCACATTTTCTGGACAACAGTACACCTATACCAGGATGCCACAGGGGTTCTCTTTAACACCTGGTATATTTAACACTGTTTTGAAACACCTCTTACAGAGGTCCCTTACTCTACCTGACAACACTCTGCTAATCCAGTATGTGGATGATTTGTTGATTGCTTCTCATACGAGACAACAGTGCATGTAGGCTTCCATCACCCTCTTACAATATTTGGGGACTATTGGTTTTCTGATTAAGAAGTCTAAGATCCAGTTGGTCCGAACACGGGTCCAGTTTTTGGGTAATATCATTTCTGGTCGTAGTTCTGAAATGACCACTTCTCAAAGGCAAAATATTCTGGCACATAAGCAACCTGTTACTGTTAAAGACCTACAGTCATTCTTGGGAGTCTGTGTAGATTCTCACTCATCCAGGTCATGGTTATCCAAAGTAGATCTCTCTGTGTCAACTGGACTGAAAGGTTTCCTTGAAAACGTTTCGCCCTCTCTCCAGAGAGCTTCTTCAGTTCTAAGTTTGCTGGGGCAGAGCTTGAAAATATAGCCCTGTGGACCATTGGCATGTTAATGGCCCGGGTGGTCACCTGAGAGTCCTTGGCAGGGTGGTTGGCAGGGTCGTTCATCTAGTTTCGGTTGGGGTGCTTCCCCTTTGTCTGTTGGGTCACATGTTAATGAGTCTCCAGGTCTGGTCAAACAGCGTGAATGTTTGGAATGCTGACGAAGAGAGTGGAGAACTGCATTGTACGTGGGTGACAGAAAGTGCCTTAGTCCACCACCTCTGTTTAAAGATGGTTTTTCCAACTTTATGTGGATGGCTTCCTTGACACCCCTCTCAAACCAGCGATCTTCTCTGGCCAGCACACGTACTTGACTGTCCTCAAAGGAGTGTCCGCTTTCTTTTAGGTGTAGGTGTA
Source organism: Pao palembangensis (assembly GCA_015343265.1). Lineage (NCBI taxonomy): Eukaryota > Metazoa > Chordata > Actinopteri > Tetraodontiformes > Tetraodontidae > Pao > Pao palembangensis. The sequence continues at coordinate 9,646 of JABWDL010000364.1, read as the reverse complement.
CTGCTGAGTCCTGTCCTGAAGAAGTGGCACGTCTGTGTTGGGCCATTCGTTTATGGAGGGGCTGTTTGGTTTCCCCAATGTACAGTTCCTTGCATTCCTCCTGGCACTGTACAGCGGTTCGGTTCTGCACCATGCTGGACCTCTGTTTGAACACCACCTACTTTCAATACAGAGAGGGCTTCTACAGGCAGAAACATGGTTGTGCTGCGACCGGTGCTGTGGCCGCAAGGTGGTCGGTGCCTGTCGTGGTGGCAACACCCGAACCCGCTGGTGGACACCGGTGGTGAGGGATGCCGTCAAGCTGAAGAAGGAGTCCTATCGAGCCTTTTTGGCCTGTGGGGCTTCCGAGGCAGCTGACAGGTACCGGCAAGCCAAGCGGGCTGCGGCTGCGGCGATTGCCGAGGCAAAGATCCGGGCGTGGGAGAAGTTCGGGGAGGCCACGGAGAACGACTTTCGGACGGCTTCAAAAAGGTTCTGGACCACCATCCGGCGCCTGAGGAGGGGGAAGTAGTGCATTGTCAACACTGTGTTTAGTGGGGATGGTGTGCTGCTGACCTCAACTCGGGACGTTGTGGATCGGTGGAAGGAATACTTCGAAGACCTTCTCAATCCCACTGACACGCCTTCCAGTGAGGAAGCAGGGCCTGGGGAATCGGAGGCAGGTTCTCTCATCTCCGGGCTCGAGGTAGCCGAGGTTGTTGAGAAACTCCTCGGTGGCAGGTCCCCGGGGGTGGATGAGATCCGTCCGGAGTTCCTTAGGGCTCTGGACGTTGTAGGGCTGTCGTGGTTGACACGACTCTGCAACGTCGCGTGGACATCGGGGGAGGTACCACTGGATTGGCAGACCAGGGTGGTGGTCCCTCACCAGAGGAGGGTCCGTCGGATAGTTGAACCTCGGCCATGGGGTGTCGGGCCCCCTGATACGGGCCGTCCGCTCCCTGTATGACCGGTGTCAGAGCTTGGTGCGCATCGCCGGTAGTAAGTCGAACTCATTTCCGGTGGGGGTTGGACTCCGCCAGGGCTGCCCTTTGTCACCAATTCTGTTCATAATTTTTATGGACAGAATTTCTAGGCGCAGCCATGGTGTTGAGGGGGTCCGGTTTGTTGGCCTCGGGATCGGGTCTCTGCTTTTTGCAGATGATGTGGTCCTGTTGGCTTCATCAGCCCGTGACCTTCAACTCTCGCTGGATCGGTTCGCAACCGAGTGCGAAGCGGCAGGGATGAAAATCAGCTCCTCCAAATCTGAGGCCATGATCCTCAGCCGGAAAAAGGTGGAGTGCCTTCTCCGGGTCGGGGAGGAGACCCTCCCCCAAGTGGAGGAGTTTAAGTACCTCGGGGTCTTGTTCACGAGTGAGGGAAGAATGGAGCGGGAGATCCACAGGCGGATCGGTGCGGCGTCTGCAGTAATGCGGACTCTGCACCGTTCCGTTGTGGTGAAGAGAGAGCTGAGTCGAAAGGCGAAGCTCTCGATTTACCGGTCGATCTTCGTTCCTACCCTCACCTATGGTCATGACCTGTTTTGGACAAAGAGAGACAGGTGTGTTTACTTGGTCACAGTCAAACTTGTCTTGAACGTGTGCTGAGTGCATTAAATATTTTTATTTTTATTTTTTTTACCATTAATAAATCCCTGTCTATTTACAGGACCAGACAGTTGAGATGAGACGTGGAGATGTGATTCGTGGATTAATGCTCTATCTTGGTCTATCTTCTCACAGCTGTGCCTTAAATAAGGTTGTCAATAAAAAAGTTAAATGTTGGCATTTTTATATTATTGATTTTTTCATATTAATTCAATAAAATGTAGCAAATGTAGTACTTTTTACACAAATATATTGCTTAACTATTATTCAGTAATAAGAATATATATACTGGTAGAACAGATAAAATATGAGTAACATTTATTAAAGTAATCCATTCATGTAAATGATTAGCACACATAAAAGTTACTCATTATTTCTATGATACACACACACAAGTATTAAAAAAATCACATAAACCTCACTTCATTATTTCACAAAACCAAGTGTAAATAAATCACATTTAGTAGTGTAAGATTTATTTACAAATCCCATTTATATTTTACTTGATAGTAAATGTTAAGAATTTTTTTTTTCAGTGTAGCAGTTTCTCATAACTGAAGTTGAAGTTGGTGTCTTATTCAATATTCAAGATTTCTTTATTGTCGATTTACATGTTTCGCACAAAAAAATTAAAAAGCGTTTGTCACTATTGCATAGAAATATACAGAATACATTATTAGCAATGCTCAATGTAATTAAGGTAATAAGTTGCCTCAAAAATGTTGAGTCCCATGGTTTTAAGTTTACGAACACAATATATTTGGTTAACAATAACTTAAAAAAATGATTACACAAACTAATAATTATTGAGTAAAGTTAACATAAAAATGATGTGGTTGTGGACTTTTTAGGTTCTGTAAACTTATTCCTGTAGTTTGAACACTTAAAACTTTAATTCTTAGTAACTGATAATAATTGAGTTGCGCAGAAAACTCTTAGTCATATCAACTGCAGATATTTGAGTTGACCGTTACCAACCGTTATCAAATAATCCAAAATTTTATGTTCTGAAAAAATGTGACAAGTTTCAAGTTCATCAGCTTGAAAAAATTGAGGCAAATGATTACCTCACTTTTTTGAGTTGTGGTAACCTATTCAGGTTTACAGTGTGTGTTAACAGTGTTGTTGATGGCCACGGTGAACGTGTCTTATTGTTATTGAACCAAATTTTTGTATTTTAGACATTTGGCATGCTCTGGTGTTGCCATCTTGTGGTTGAAGTACTCATGAGTAGCCGAAATAGCTCAGTTGGGACAGCGTTAGACTGAAGATCCAAAGGCCCCGGGTTTCGGCAGCTTACTCCTTGGTCGGATCTTCATTTCCCCTCTTTAAAATAATAAAGCTTATCTGAAAAGAACTTTTATTTATATAGCACCTTTTACAATAAAATTGTCTCTAGGTGTTTTACAGAGGTAGAAACCCAGAGCCTGAACCCCCAGGTAAGCACAGTGGCAAGGAAAAACTCCCTTTTAACAGGAAGAAACCTTGAGCAGGACCAGGCTTACAAGGAGGAACCATCCTGCTGAAAGTCTGCTGGGTAAAGGAGGAATTAAAGAGGGAGACAGGACAGAGAGAATAAAGAGAGAGAGAGGGAGAACAGATACAATCATAAAACCAAAGAAATACAAACGAAATACAATCATAGAAATACAAACATATCAGACATAATATATATACACATAATACAGCATAGCAGGTTGTTATAAAGAGATGAACAGTATAGGCAGGTGCCGACAGCGGACCCTGAGTTTGCCAGAGGCCGAAGTCCGTACAGGATGAAGGCCTGGAGACAGAAGACCTGCAAAGAGAGAGAGAGAGAGAAAGAGGGAGAGAGGGAGAGAAGGGGGGAGAGATGCACAGAACGGCAAGAAAGACTGGACCCAGATAATCCCGGTGAAAATAAAAGGAGGAGAAAGAAGAAGAAAAGGAGGAGAGGACATGAGGGAGTGGTTGGTGTTGAGGAAGTGGGGAACTTCTCACTGGATCATGTGTTTGTCCCCAGCAGCGTAGGTCTATAGCAGCATAGCTGTGCTAAAAATTGAAAAATAAGAGTCTGATGAGGCTATTCTAGCTGTAGCTGTGAAAACTGACTAAACTAGATCTATCAGCCCTACACACTTTGTTTGAGGCTAGCTATATGCTTTACTGAACAGAAAGGTTTTAAGTTTGATCTTAAAGGCAGACGTGGTGTCTGCCTCTTGGACCCAAGTTGGTAACTGGTTCCACAGTAAAGCTGCCCGATAGCTAAAAGCTCGTCCTCCCAGTCTATTATGATGAATTCTAGGAACTACAAGTAGACCTGCACTCTGTGATCTGATTGTTCTTTTAGGAATATACAGAACTATGAGATCCTGCAAGTATGATGGAGATAGTCCATTTAGAGCTTTATATGTTAGAAGGAGAATCTTAAAGTCTATTCTAAATTTCACTGGTGCCAGTGAAGAGAAGCTAAAACTGGAGAGATATGCTCCCTGGTGCTGATTCCTGTCAGAACTCTGGCTGCAGCGTTCTGTATCAGCTGCAGGTTTTTAATGGAATAATTTGGACATCCTGACAGTAATGAGTTGCAGTAATCCAGTCTAGAAGTAACAAAAGCATGGACGAGTTTTTCAACATCACTCTGTGACAGGATGCTCCTGATCTTGACAATATTACGGAGGTGAAAGAAGGCAGTCCTAGAAACCTGTTTAATATGAGGGAGAAATAACATGTCCTGGTCAAAGATAACTCCCAGGTTCCTTGCAGACGTACTGGAGGACAAAGTAATGCCGTCCAAAGACAGAATACTATCTGGTAATCTAGTCCTCAGATGTTTAGCTCCAAGAACAATGACTTCAGTTCTGTCTGAGTTTAAAAGAAGGAAATTGGAGGTCATCCAGTCTTTTATGTCTTTGAGACATGCCTGGAGTCTGGCTAATGGCTCTGTTTCATCAGATTTCATGGATAAATACAACTGCGTATCGTCGGCATAGCAATGAAAATTTATGCCGTTTCTCTGAATAATATTCCCTAGAGGGATCATGTAAGGAGTGAACAGGATTGGCCCAAGCACTGAACCCTGTGGAACACCATGATGAACCTTTGTACACTCAGAGGAAACATCATTAACATGAACAAAATGAAATCGATCTGATAGATAGGATTTAAGCCTGTCCCTGTGATCCTAATCTCATGTTGAAGCCTTTGTAATAAAATGCTGTGATCTACAGTATCAAAGGCAGCACTGAGGTCCAGTAAAACCAGTACGGAAATAAGTCCACGGTCTGATGTCATGAGGAAGTCATTAGTGACTTTTACCAGTGCTGTTTCTGTGCTGTGATGAGCTCTGAAACCAGACTGAAACACTTCAAATAGACTATTCCTGTTTAGGTGATCGGTTAGCTGACAACAACCAGCCTCTCAAGTATCTTAGAGATGAATGGGAGGTTGGATATCGGTCTATAATTTGCTAAGACGCCTGGGTCAAGTGAAGGTTTTTTAAGTAAAGGTCTGATAACAGCAGTTTTAAACGCCTGAGGTACATAACCTGTAGTCAAAGATAGATTGATCTGATCTAATACTGACGCCCCAATCAGAGGAAAAACATCCTTGAAAAGCTTAGTAGGGATGGGGTCCAGGAGACATGTGGTTGGTTTAGATTGATTAATGCTGGAGGTCAGCTCAGGGAGATCTATGGACAGGAAGCTGTCCAGAGGTGGATAAGGACTAGACAGGGTTGCTAACAAGGGCAGCTCATCAGTTGTCATGGAGCGACCTTGATCGATCTTTTCTCTAATGTTAGTGATTTTATTGGCGAAGAAACTCATAAAGTCTTCACTGCTAAGAGCTGCAGGAATAGAAGGCTCAACCGAGCTGTGACTCTTTGTCAACCTGGCTATGGTGTTAAACAGAAAATGCGGGTTGTTCTTATTTACATCTATTAATGAAGTGTAGTAAGCTCTTCTAGCTTTACGGCGGGCCTTCTTATATGTTAGTAAGCTGTCTTTCCAGGCGCTTTGGGAATCAGCTAATCTGGCTGAATACCACTTCCTTTCCATCCGTCTTGACACCTGCTTAACAGTTCGGATATGTGTGTTATACCACGGAGCCAGTCTTCTATGGTGTGTGAACCTTCTCTTCAGTGGGGCAACCGAATCTAAAACTATACGCACTGTGGCTGCCGTGACATTGACAAAGCAGTCAATATCTGCAGGAGTAACATTTAGATCAGAATGATCTGTTGCACCAGTAGGAGGCGCTAGAGGGGGCACCACTGCAATTTCAGCTCCAAATTTGTCTCTGGTATCTTCAGGGAGACACCTGCTGTAGTGAACCTTCCTGTCATGTGCTGCTCGGTCTGCTAGAGTGAAGTCAAAGGTTATAAGTGAGTGGTCTGAGAGGAGGGGGTTTTGGGGAACAACTACCAGGTTCTCAGTTTCTATACCATAGGTGAGAACCAGATCCAGAGTGTGATTATGACAGTGCGTCGGTTCATTTACTAACTGAGAGAAACCTATTGCATCTATCAGTGAGTTAAACGCCGTCTTAAGACTGTCAGTATCATCATCCATATGGATGTTAAAATCACCCACTATAATGACTTTATCTGTATCTATCAACTAAACTGGATAGGAAATCTGAAAACTCAGCCAGGAACTGTGTGTAAGCAGCTGCAGGTGGCCAATACACCACAACTAATAAAACTGGCTTTTCTGACTTCCAGTTGTGGTGAGAGAGGCTGAGAGTGAGACTCACAAAAAAGCTACAGGTAGCTTTAGGTTTGGGGTTGACTAGAAGGCTGGAGCGGTAGAATGCTGCCACTCCACCTCCTCTGCCTGCACTTCGAGGAACATGATAGTTAATATGACTAGATGGAGTTGCTTCATTTAAACTAACATATTCTTCATCCTGCAACCAAGTCTCTGTGAGAAAGAAAATATCAGACAGATGATCTGTTATTAAATCATTAACTAGAAGAGATTTAGACCGTAGAGATCGTATGTTCAACAGACCACATCTAACTGTTTTAGTTGGTTCTGAGTATTTACTGCTGTGCATTTTTATAAGGTTATTAATATTAACACCTCTTGACATATTTACTAGATGAACTATGGGAGGATGAGGTACTGACACTACTTCTATTGTATTATTAAATTTAGCATTACTGTGAGCGTTTTTAGTTTTATTGTTATTTTTATTTTTATTGGAGGGCGGCGGTTTTACAGAAGCAGCAGAGAAGCATGTAAGACAGCAACTCTGCCTCCTGGCCTCGACCCTGGGTTGTCAGAAGATTGGTTGTCCAATGAACTTTGCTATATTGCTAGAAATAAGAGGTGCACCACCCCGGGTGGGATGAATGCGGTCTCTGCTAATAAGGCCAGGTTTTCCCCAGAAAGTCTCCCAAATATCTATAAAGGCCACGTTATTTTCTGGACACCACCGCGACAACCAGCGACGGAGCGATGACATGCGGCTAAACATGTCATCACTGGCCAGATTCGGGAGGGGACCAGAGAACGCTACAGAGTCCAACATCGTTTTGGCGAAGTTACACACCGACTCCATATTAACTTTTAGTTTTACAGCGTGGATTTAATATTCACGGTGCATTGTCCCATTACTTGTACTTCGTGTGTTGTGTTGTGTTGTGTTTGCCTGTGTGCATGCATGTGTGTGTTGTCTGTTGTATCCACACATTGGTTTACAAGGTGGTTTAACCACTGAAGATTTTTTTGATATTCAGAGATTTAATAATAATGAACTCTGCTGACCATCTAGACAGCTGACAAAGCTTTTGTACTCAAACGTGATATAAAAATGCAATTAATAGGGGATTACTGCCCATTTAAAAGAAATACTGTATGCAGCTAAACAGTACTGGCGCCCTCTGCTGGCCGTGCTTATGAGTTTAAAAAGCTTACAGCACCTGGTATTCCCAGGCGGTCTCCCATCCAAGTACTAACCAGACCCAACCCTGCTGAGCTTCCGAGATCAAACGAGATCAGACGTTCTCCGGGTGGTAGATTAGATTAGATTAGATTCAACTTTATTATCATTACACATGTATAAATACAGGTAACGAAATGCCGTTTAGCATCTAATCAGAAGTGCAAGGTGCAGCAAGCTGTATATACAGTGTATACAGTATATACAGTATGGTTATAGTGGATTATATAGATATATTACATATATTACATCTTGGGAATATGAACATGTGGAGGTATAAACAGATGTGCTATAGACAAGTATACAGTCAAGATATGTAACGATGAACTATACACAGAGATATACAGTATTGACAATATATACATTGGGAGAGATGGAGAGGTGAAGAGAGACGGGTCATGGAGGTAGTGGTAGCATGAAGGGGGGGGCATGGTAGGGGGCAAGAGTAATGGCGCAGTGGGGGGGACATGGGGGTTCAGCGGGGAGTAGAGTTCAGCAGGGGAACAGCTGCAGGGAAGAAACTGTTCCTAAACCTGCTGGTTTTAGTCTGAAGGCTCCTAAAGCGCTTTCCGGAGGGGAGGAGCTGGAAGAGTCTATGGTTGGGGTGCGAGGGGTCCTTCAGGATGCTATGAGCCCTGCGTAGGCACCGCTTCCTGTGAGCATCCTCGATGGAAGGTAGTGGGATCCCTGTGATGCGTTGGGCAGTTTTCACCACCCTCTGTAGTGCTTTCCGGTCAGCAACAGAGCAGTTCCCATACCACACTGTAATACAGCTGGTCAGGATGCTCTCAATCGCACAGCGGTAAAAGTTACTCAGGATATTGGCAGATAAGCGGTTCTTCTTCAGTGTCCTCAGGAAGAAGAGCCGTCGGTGAGCCTTCTTAACCAAGCTGGAAGTGTTAGTTGTCCATGACAGGTTGTCAGAGATGTGGGTTCCCAGGAACTTGAAGCTTGAGACACATTCAACAGCCATGCCATTGATGTGGATAGGAGTGTGTGTGTGTCCCTTCTCTTTCCTGTAATCCACAATGAGCTCCTTGGTTTTGCTGGTGTTGAGGAGTAGGTTATTGTCGGCGCACCAGGCAGCTAGGTGCTGGACCTCTGCTCTGTAGTCTGACTCATCGTTGTTAGTAATGAGTCCGATCACCGTGGTGTCATCTGCAAACTTCACGATGGAGTTGGATCCATACTTAGGCCTGCAGTCATGGGTGCAGCACGCAGCCTTGTGGCACGCCGGTGTTCAGGGTGATGGTGGTAGAGAGGTTGTGGCCAGACTTAACATGTTGGGGTCTGTTGGTTAGAAAGTCCATGATCCAGTTGCAGAAGGGGCCACTGATTCCAAGATCCACAAGTTTGGTGATTAACTTGGAGGGGATGACAGTGTTGAATGCTGAGCTGAAATCAACAAACAGCATTCGTGCGTATGTGTTCCTGTTGTCCAGGTGGGAGAGTATGGCCGTAAGCGAGCGCCAACCTACCAATATGGCCTTTTCAACATAATTCAAGAAACCATTCTGTCGTGTTTCTCAGGGAAACCCTTTTCAAACAAGCTAAAGACTACAATACATTTATATTTTCAATCCATGCTGCATTGTCCCATTAATTCTTGTACTTCTTGTGTTGTGTTGTGTCGTGTTGTGTTGTGTTGTGTTTACATTTGTGCGTGCATGTGTGTGTTGTCTGTTGTATCCACACATTGGTTTACAATGTGGTTTAACCACTGAAGTATTTTTTGAGATCAAACGAGATCGGGCATTCTCAGGGTGGTATGGCCGCAAGTGAGCACCAACCTACCAATATGGCCTTTTCAACACAATTCAAGAAACCATTCTGTCGTGTTTCTCAGGGAAACTCTTTTCAAACAAGCTAAAGACTACAATACATTTATATTTTCAATCCATGCTGCATTGTCCCATTACTTGTTGTACTTCTTGTGTTGTGTTGTGATGTGTTGTGTTGTGTTGTGTTTGCGTGCGTGCGCGCATGTGTGTGTTGTCTGTTGTATCCACACATTGGTTTACAATGTGGTTTAACCACTGAAGAATTTTCCGATATTCAGAGATATAATAATAATGAACTCTGCTGACCATCTAGACAGCTGACAAAGCTTTTGTACTCAAACGTGATATAAAAATGCA